>PVKB01004336.1:0-147375 GCA_004027205.1 Ctenodactylus gundi | reverse complement strand
AATGACAACCTGAATGTCTTTTGAATGTACAAATATTTACCTTTCAGTACTCAGCTAAGAAATTTGAAATTTAACTTCACTCTCTCATATTTTCTAGCCTTATGAATTTCATTGTTATAGTTCTCTTCTTATGTAAACTGGTGGGTGCAGCCACATTAAAGAATCCCCACAAAGATATAGCAAGATATAGAAAAAAGAGAACTTTTGGCAAATCACCCCAATGAAGGGCTTGGCTGGAACCAGAGATGAGGCATCAAGACATGGCCACTACAGCCCATTCTAGGTGTGGGAAACTGAACTAATAAGTGGTGATTTGAGTGGTAAAGTGAGTCAGACACAGAAGATTAAATATGTTAAATATTACGTGGTTTCTCTGATTTGGGAAACCCAGAACACAGGCATTCTATAGATCCAAATGAGAGTGATAGTGGGAGTTACAGGGCAATGGGGAGGGTGTGGGAGGGCCTAAAATGGGGAGGGAAAGGGATCGTAATATTGATGTGATATGTATGTGCACAAAACATTCAAGTTCATTGTAAACATCATATATTACATACATATTAATAAAAATAGTGGAGGCAAATAAAGAAAAAGGAAATGGCTACAGACAGATTTAGAAGAGAAATAAATTTAAGAAGCAAAAGAAAGAAGAAAAACAAAAAATGAGTTGTCATAGATATAGAGGTAGAACTTTCTCATGAGAGTGAGCATTTAAGAAAGAGAGCTGGTCATTTGGAACGTATAGTCTCGAAGCCACTGGACTTAGTGACTGAAACATGACTGGTAACCCTTAAGAAAACACAAATAGAGACACTGGCAGGTGGCAACACCAGGCCAGCATGCCTGAGAAGGCTGAGCAGCAGCTCCTCCTTCATGACAAGGTTTTTTTCCTGCCCATTATTGGCAGTGGACACGGCTGCCACTGACAACTGGCCACCTCCATCTGCTGGTCACACTGGGGAACCATGATACCAACAAGGACAAGGCAGGATTGAAGTGTGTTAGAAAAGTAGGGAATAAGATATCAACACCCTGTGTGGGATTCCTTAAGGATGAAGCCACTGAGCCAAACTAAACAAAAAACTAAAGAAACACAGAGCTCTTGGGATCAATACTCTTCACCTGAAACTTTTGGACTTCCCTGTTTCTTGTACTTGTATTTCCCTGTATTCCCTTAGGATAGTTCAGGACAAATGCGAGTCTGGTGGGTACCAACATTCACTGCTCTGTCTTCTAACTGAGGAACCAGCTTTCCATTCTCCTCCTTGTAGGGAAATGGAGTGGTCTTCCCTTGGAGTAGCCTCGGGCCCTCTCACTGTGGCCTCCAGCCTTTCCAGTAAACACAGCCATGTTCACTTGGCTTGGCTGGACCATCCCCGTATTAGCCTTGAGGCCCCCTGAACTTATATAACTGCTTGCAGGATATCCCTTTGTCCCATTACTGCATAAACTGTGGGTTTATCTCTTGTGGAAGTGACTGTGTCAGCTCTGCACTTGGCTGTATAAAAACAGGCTCTCCACAGTGCTTCACTTTTCTCTTCAGGCTATCTGGATGTGAATTTTGTGCACCCTGGGCTATGGCTCTAAACCTGTCTTGTCCCAGGGGGTGAGTGTGTGATGTGTGTGTACGTGCACACAAGCACACACATGTGCATGGGGGATGGAGTCCGGAGGAAGATTTTCTACAGTCTTCTAGTCTCGATAGTTTGAGATTAACAACAAATAGGTAAAAATAACTTTGTATTTAAGGAGGCTGATCTACAGCTCTCTGCTGAAACAGCTGACACCAGGAGAGCTCAGGTAGTGAAAACTACAGTATTTTTAAGGGCAGAATGTTGCTTCTAGCCAAAGATGAATAGCAAGACAACCTTGACCAACTTCTCCACTGGTGGTAGGTGCTCAGATATGTTCACAGGGATGAGATTCTCGGAGATGTGAGGTGTGACTCTCACTATAGGCCAGTTACTAGGCTCCCTCTCCTTTGGGTCTCCACCCTGCCACTCCCTACTTCTCAACCACAACTTCCAACCAAGTGATCTCCAGGCCAGGTTACCCTTCCCACAATCACTGCAAGGAGAAAGCAGAGGGCAGAGTCCACTGCCTGGTCCCTCCTGCAAAGCTCACGGAAAGAGAACACTGTCAACAACTTCTCCCCTCTCTGACTCAGTAATGTGAGCATCTGCTCCACTGTCCTCCCCTCAGCAGTTTCCATGAAGGAATAAAAATTAACTGCTTCTCCCCTTAATTTCTTTCCCTTTTTGATTCAAATATCTGCAGCTTCTGGCTGTTACAGTCCTCTTTTAACTTTCTCTCCCTGGCCATTCCCTCAAATACTTTCTCCTTTTCTAGAAGACAGATTTTTTTAATTGACACATTAAAATTATACATACTGGGGCTGGACAAATAGCACAATGGTTAGAGCACTTGCCTAGCAAGCACAAGGCCCTGAGTTTGATTCCCCAGCACCACATAAACCAAGTGTGGTGGCACATGCCTATAATACCAGCACTCAGGAGGCTAAGACAGGATTGCTGTGAATGCAAAGCCAGCCTGGGCTACATAGTAAGTTCAGGACAATCCTGGACTATACAGCAAGAAGACCCTGTCTCAAAAAAAAAAAAAAAAAAAAAAAAAATATATATATATATATATATATATATATATATATATATATATATATATATACACATGCACACACACACACACACTTTGTGATGTTTTAATACATGGATATATTGTGTAATGTCCAAATCAGGGTAAACATAGCTACTTCTTCCAAGATTTATTTCTTTGTAGTAAAAACATTCAAAATTCTTTCTTCTAGATTTTTAGAAACACATAATACATTATAATTAGCTACAGTCACCCTATTGGGCAATAGAACACCAGAACTTCCAGATGAGGTGCTACATGCCTGTAATCCCCAGCTACTCAGGAGGCTGAGGCAGGAAGATTGTATCTAATTGGAGATCAGTGTGAACACCTTGGTCAGACCCTGTCTGAAAATAAAAAGTAAGAAGGACTGGGGGTGTAGCTCAGTGGTACAACACTCACATAGTACTCACAAGGGCCTGTATATAGTCCCTAGCACCATAAAACCACACACACACAAAACCCAACAGAACTTATTTCTCCCCTACCTAACTGTAACTTAGTACCTGTTAGCCAATCTTTCTCTGTCCCTCCCTCCCTCTTCCCAGCCCCAGTAACAACTATTCTACTCTCAGTTTTTATGAGCAATTTTTTAAGATTCTACATGTGTACAGTCATGTGGTATTTGTCTTTCTATATCTGATTCATTTAGCATAATGTCCTAAAATTTGTTTAACATACAAACTTTACCTTTCTCCTCAGAAGCTCTGTAAATAGTTTGCCATATTTTCATGTATTTCAGTCAATTCTTTTAATTACCTATGGAATAGATACTCTTGTTATCTCTAATTCACAAGAGAAAAATTAATTTCTGACTGGCCCAGTGACTATTCCAAGGCTGTTAAATTAAGTCCAAGAACCGAGGAACGAATTTCTGCATCCTGCTTCTGATGTCTACACCAGGCTAACCATCTAAGGCTGGGAGCTGGCTAGGGCAGGAGTGTAGTGTCTACCTTGTGCTCTAGGCAGGAGCCTAGATACTAAGAGTAGAAAAAGAGTAAAGAAAAGATACTGGCACCGAGTGATAGCTTTAAACTTTATGACAGAAACTCATGGTTAAAAATATATATATTTTATATTTTGATCCAGTATATCACACAAATACATAGGTAACTGGACCAAGGGCTTTATTAAGAGTGATGTTGTTCTCTGACATATTTTGTTCTACTCCATTTCTTTTTTTTTTTCATTTTAACAGTGGTTTGACCCACAAAATTGGTTTCATTACCCATGATTGAAAAATGCTGCCTTAAACTGTAAACTCCACATTCAAAGACAAGCTGTCATACTACTCTTATAGAAGGTGCCAACTGGTAAAAGGTATGTGTTCAAGAAACACTTGTTGAGCTTCTGGAATTTTAAGGAATCAATAATCTACTACTTCCATGGGCGTCTAACCTCTTGGCTTGTGTAAACCACACTGAGTCAAGAGGAACTGAATTATCTTGGGCAACATACTAAATATCTAATATCATTAACATAACCAAGTTAGAAAAAATCATCCAAAAACCTATAATGTTCTAAAAATGATTATTAATTTATGTTGGGCCACATTCAAAACCATCCTGGACCACATGTGGCCTGCAGGCTGCAGGCTTGTTTATTTCATTAAACTGTCCTGTTTGCTTTCTGTGGACAAGATTATCCTCATTCCAAATCTCAGCAAACAAATCAGTCACACATACAAAACTCTAAATTGATTCCTGTGGTCAACTGGACAGTTCTAAGATAAGATAAAAAAAACAAACAGATTTCATTTAACAAACATGAGTCAAATGTCTGCCCCGTGTTGTACACTGTCCTGAGAGATACAGACACAGAAACAAATGAGGCTCGGACCTTGCTCTCAAGGAGCTGGGCACTGTGCAGTGTAAGACGTGAAGCCAGAATCATAAGGCAGGGGCTGGAGGAATGGCTCAGCAGTTAAAGCATTTGCTTAACAAGCGCTAAGTACCTGAGTTCAATTCCCCAGCACCATATAAGCTGGGCATGGTGGTGCACACCTGTAATCCCAGCACTTGGGAGGATGGGGCAGGAGGATTGCCATGAGTCCAAGGCCCACCTGAGGTCCATAGTGTCAGGACCAGCAGGGACTACAGAGCGAGACCCTGTCTCAAAAAAAAGAGAGAGAGAGAATCATGAAGAAATGTGATAAGTGTAACACAGGCTGCCTGGAGAGGGGAAGCGTCTACTCAAATTTGAAGACAGAGTTCCCTTGGATCAATCTTCAGCCTAAATTTGAAAGAATTATAGTTGGGTGGGAGAATAAATAGAGGCGAGCTATTTCAGACAAAGGAAATAGCATATGCCAACCAGTGGCAGTCACACCTGTATCTAAGCACCATGTCCTGGGCTCCAATTCTTTTTAGAAGATTATGAAGTGGGAGTGACCACTGGTACTTTGTATCCTTTCTGGAGAAAATTCTGATCAACATGGACCAATAATGATGCTTCAGGGGTTCTTTCTGCTTACTGCTTTAGGAATTGACACAAAGACCCAGATCTGGCCAAGGAGATTTGAGGGAAGATTTTCTTGGAGCAGTACATGGTAGAGATATCCTTTCTCTTAAAAAGACGTTCATGATAAGAAACAATATATTTTGTTCTGTTTTAATTTGTCAATGGGACACTTCGCTATGACACAGCTATTCAGTGTTTGTGAGGTGATTTAACAGGAACATGGCAAATCAGAAAGATAGGATGAGTTGGGGACCTCAGTGACCTTGTGAGTAACTAAATGAACCAGTTCTAGAGTTATTTGATCCTAGGGCATGACTCTGTGTAAGCCAATAGATGTCCTTGTTACAAAATTCAATTGAATCAGAGTGATATGTTCTTTGTAGTCAAATTAAGCTAAACTGATGTTAGGGTTTGGTAGAGGCATTTATGGAGATGTAAAGGCCTGATCACTCTATGCTACAAACATTAGCTTCAACAAAGGGTACAAATAGATGTTCAACATACAAAAAACTCAAACTCACTCTTAAACACAAATGCTCTTTAAAACTACAGAGTTGTCATTGTTCTCCTCAAGACTGAAAGAGATAAAAAAAAAAAAATGATAATACCCAAAATAGTCAAGGCGAATTGGCACATTCATTTGTTACTGCTAAATATATAGTTCAATTGAAGGTAATTTGGCATCAAATTTCAAAATTAAAAATGCAGTTGATTCCAATAACTATACTTCTAAGTATTTATCCTACAAGATATACTTTCACGTGCTCAAAATCCTTAAGAATGTTACAACTTCGTTTATAAAAGTAAACTGGCTAAAAACTACTCATCAGTTATTCATTGGTAAAGGATTAATATTTTCTCATATTTGTGTTGAATTATCTGTAGCCACTGAACAAGTTAAATAATTCTGTAATATATGCATTGTTATAAAAACATACCAAATAAATAGTAAACTGAAAATGTAATATGCAGAACAGCACAGAATGGTATGCTATTATGTTGTGTGCATATGTGTGTGTATGAGCAAGAAAAAGGTTATTTGAAAATTAAAAAGCCATGTCTGAAATGATATATAAAATACTGACATAATCAGATGCCTTAAGGAGACGAATTAAGAAGAGGAAATTCAAAGGAGGAAGGAAGACTGATTTTTCCTGTCTGCCTCTTTATACTTTCTGAATTTTGTGTCATGTGCATATATTAGCTACTTAAATTGATGTATTAATTATAATTAATTAATTGTTAGATTTCCATTACTGGAAGAAAATATCTGAGATAATCAATTTAAAAGGAGGAAAGTGTTCAGGCTCACAGTTTTGGAGATTTTAGATCATGCCACTTTCAAGGGTCCAATCCCACTGATCTTGTTTTCTCCCACTGCTTAAAGGTCCCACCATCTCCCAATAGCACCACAGGCTAGGAATAAGGCCTTTACCAAAAGTTTAAACTCAATAATAAAAGTATACCTTAAGTATTAAGACTATCACAAGATATTAAGCCCAAATTTTTATTTGATTTTTCTCATAAGTACAAATAGATATTTAATATTTAATAAACATTCATTTAAAATGATAATAGAATATAGATAGAATGAGCCTTCTTAATATAATGAAGAATACCTAATATTAAATGGTGTTTTGGCTAGGAGTATTTTTCAGTCCTTAAAGGTCATAATAAGTTGCCTCTGAAGAAAATAGAAATCAAGTAGATTTCAAAATTAAATTAGCAAGCCATGTGAAGTGAAACATGACTATAATCCCAGCTACTTGGGAGGCTGCGGAAGGAAACTCAAAGTTTGAGTCCAGCCTGGGTACTGCAGTGTGACAATGTCTCAAAAAAATAAAGTAAATTAATAAGATTCCTCACTGCATAAATGCAGTTAAATATGTATACAAAATTTAAACATTATAAAGTTGAGACAGAAGAGGTTAAGAAGAACCAATATACCCAACTTGGTCCTCTGGGAGTAATTGCAGGGAGGCAGGAAAAGAATGCAATAGTGGGATAGTAAACAAAAATGTGAGCCCACGTTAAAGAAAGACCTAGACCGTGTGAGGGAACTGGTCAGGCAAATATACCAGAATCCTTTGCTAAGCAGACCCCTATGCACACTTTCAGCTGTGGAGGGCTGCGACCTGTCTCAGCTGAAACACATTTCTTGGAATCTGCTTTTTCTTCCGTCTGATTCCAGGCTTCCTAAGCATCCCCTGGTAATCTGACAGTTATCTAAGCAGAAAAAAATAATGTGAGGGTCAGGCTGACTTGAACATTCTGATCCACTTGAAGATTGCACTCAAATTGAAAATTACTAAACCTCAGAAAGTCCCATTCTAGCCCTAAAGCATCTCTACCAACCCCCACCTCCCACACTAGAATCAGCTAAGGTCCCAGTTGCAATTTAAGTGGCAAGGCCAGCTTGTCCAGGTATGTTTTCTGTAAAAACCTTCAGACAATCCTCCATCTCTGTCTGTTTCTACGGCACCCAGTTTAGGTATGATGTTTGTATGCAAACATACATACATTTCTTCATAGTGGAAACGGCAAAAACTTTCATGCTCGCAAAGAAGTGGATGTTTCCTATAGTTTATGTAGTACATTTAGTAGGATTATCTGTAAAAAAAATCTCAAAGGGACTTTTAAACACTTGACAAAAGAAAAGAGGAAAGAGAAACTCGAAAGAGACAAAAAAGAAAATGTATTGGCAGGAAAGCAAAGGAAAATATTGGAAGGAGGGTGAACGAGGTCTATTAACAGTAAAGATAAACCAAAACACAAAAGTAAAATATCCAAGTATTGGTGTCAGAATAGTTTCCTGAAATACAACAGAAATAGAAGAAACATAGCAGATTTTTCATGAGAACTTAGTGTATGATAAAGTTAATCCTATGGAACTTAAAACAAAAAACAAAGTGAAACAGGGGGGTTGGGTAGGGGAGGAGGAGGGAGGGAGGGGAAGGTAGGGGGAGGGACAAAAGGAGAGTGGGAAAGCCCTTGTCACCTTGACAAGATACATATGTGCATAAAAGGCTCAACTCCACTGTAAACCTTAAATTTTGTACGTATACATATCAATAAAATGGGGAAAAAAGATAATACTATAAAATAAGATTTAAAATTTAAATGTATGGTGGAGGGGTATAACTGATCTTTAAATTGGGAGGGGAAAGAAAGACTTAGGTTTTCATTTTAACACTATACAATAAAATTGATTCCATTCGATTTGGATATTAAAAATGTAAAAGCTATGAAGTCCAGAAAACTAGGATTGATCATCAGAACACTAACGAGAAGGTGGCTGTGTGCTTAGGAGCAATTGTCTGACTACATGGGAAAGACTGGTGACGCAAACTGGCAGTTTAGGAGTATAATCTGAGTTACTCAGAGACCAAGGCAGGAAGATCACAAGTTTGCGGTCAGCATGAACAAGTTAGCAAAACTCTGCCTCAAAATAGGATAAACTAGAGTAGACTAGACTAAACTAGGCTAGACCGAACCTGGGTTCAGCCCCCACTATCACAAGGAAAAAAAAAAGAATGAAGTCCTTGACTACATATATTTGTGTGTATGTGTTTGTGTGTGTGTAATACTGGAAATTAAACCCAGAGATAGTCTATCACTGAGCTACATCTCTAGCTCTCTTTATTTTTTATTTGAGACACGGTGTAGCTAAGTTGCCTAGGCAGGACTCACACTTGTGATCCTCCTGCCTCAGCCTCCCTCAGTACTGGGGTTACATGCATGACATTTTTGTATAAAAATGTATAGGTAATATACCAGTTTTAAAAATTTGTTTACAGGTAATACAACACCAAAATTAAATACATACATACATATTTATAACAATATGACAAAAAAGATTAATATAAATAAAGGCTTATGAAGATACAAAGGAAAAGGAACTCTTTTACACTGCTGGTGGGAATGTAAGTTAGCACAATGCTATGGAAATCAGCATGATAGCACCTCAAAAAACTAAAGCAGAACTACCATTTGAACCAGCTATGCTACTCCTTGGTATGTACCCAGAAGAGTTAGTCCGCACACTGTAGAAAGGCTTGCATACTTACGTTTCTTGTGGCACAATTCAAACAGCCAAGATATAGATTCCCTCTAGGTGTGTTTCAGTAAATAACTGGGTAAATAAAATGTGGGGTATATATACAATGGAGTACTACTAATCCATAAAAAATAAAATCATGTCATTTACACGAAAATGGATAGGACTGAAGAATATGTAAAGCAAAATAAGCCAGACTCAGAAAGACAAGTATCACACATTTTCCATACAAAAAGGAAGAGAAATTGATGACATGAAAATAGAGAGTATTAGAGAAGAGGAAGGAGGCCAGGGAGAGTAGGATGAGAGGAGGGGGTATCAAGGAAGGTAAAAGGGATGGACACTATCAAAATTTTGTGTGTATGTATAAACATTCCACAATGAGACTTAGTATTTTGTTAAAAAATAATATACATACATATTATATATATATATATATATGTACATATATATGTATGTATAGGAGCCAGGTGTAATGGCTTATAATCACACTTGTAATCATAGAACTATGGGAAGTTGAGGCAGGATAGTAAGTTTAGGCCCAGTCTGAGCAACTAAGCAACACCTTGTCTCAAAATTAAAAGATAAATGTAGCTGAGTGGGAAAGACCCATGTTCAAATTTTCAGTCGCTCAAAAATCTAAAAAACAAAAAATCCACAAAAAAATACTACTAGTTGTTAAACAGAAGTAGATTATAAGAAGAACATTATTCCTTTTACTAAATTGATAAAATCAGCTTTAGTAATTATTTCACCAAATTAAGTCCACCCCCAAATTAAATGGCAAATTTCCAAATCTAGATCCTTAAGTCCTGACACTTGTATTCATTGTCGATAGTATTAAAAATGTATGTAACTGGTGAAGAAATTAAAAGTCTTAAAAATGTTTATACCCTTTGACCTAATGCATTTATTAGAGAATTAATGCAGAGCAGAGCTGAGGTATGAAGATATTGCCAAAGCCGGGTGTTGGTCCTGACCCTTCTCCCTGAATTAGGTCTTCCTGAACCATATTCCTATGCCTCTGCTGACCAGTAGAGTACAGTAGCCCCCCAGCACAGGTACACATTATCATCCACCAGGTAACAAACTCCATAAAAGGGTCTTTGTCTACTCTGCACCACATGATATCACATTCTAAAACAGTGCCTGGTACAAGGTAGGGGGTTGACAAATATTTACTGGATGAGTTTATGAATGATTTCACTAATCTTTCCCAAGTATGTTTTGAGATTTCTTGTCTTAAACTAAGCCCCCACAGTGGGTTGGCTATGTGACTTCCCATAGGGTCTATTTCGCTTATCTAAAATGATGTACTTTCTATTTCAAGTACAAACTGCTTAACTCCAAAGCATTTAGTGGTAAATGGGTTTGTTTGTTTTTTTTTTTTTTTTTTTTTTTTTAATGAGATGGGATCTCCATGTGTTGCCTGGGTTGGTCTCAAACTCCTAGGCTCAAGCAATTCTCGTATTCCGTATCCAGAGCAGCTAGGCATGTAAGTGTATGTCATTGCACCTGTTTTGGGGGATTTAAAAAAAAAAAAATCTCACATAAGAAGTCCAAAGTGGTACAGTTGGTTGGTGAACTTAGTGACCCATTAACTTACTCAAGAGATCATGCTTTTTCCAACTGTCCACTCTGCCATTCTGAACATACTAGCATGCTCATGTTCCCATTAACGTCTGGAGAATAAAGATGGAAAGTCAAGTACTACATCCTCGCACCATACCACCTCAAGTTCAAAGTATCTTGTTACCTTTTAAAAACTTAGAAACTTTCCCAGAATTCCCTTCTGCAGAGTTCCCACTTATGTACCACTGTCCAGAACTTCAGCACAAGCCCATTCCAAATTCAGCCCATATCTAAACCAATCACTGGCCAGAAAGTAGAATTCCTATGATTGACAGAATGAATTAAATTCCCTTAGTTTGGAAAGTCCCCTGTGCCCAGTCCCTTGAGGTAGAGCCTACTAAAATATAACAATAAAGCATAATCAGTGTGGGGTACGGGGCTGCAGACAAGGAAGACAAAAATGATTTAAGTCAGTGACAGTTTTTACAAGACACAAAATCCTACTTGTTTCCAAAGCACAGCTCAAACCTCAGGCTTTTTATTAATCTGTCTCTGATTATCTTAACCAGAAGTCACCACTCCCTCTTATGAACTTCAAACCTTGATTTCAGGCCAAAAACTCTGGAGTTTGTAACTTCCCTCTTAAAACTATAAATCTTAAATCTTTATCTTTTCTATTTTGTCGGCTCTATCTTCAAAATACATTGAGAATCCAGACTTTTTACTTCCTCCCATCCTGTCACTCTGGACCCACCAAGTCCTTTTGCAGGATTACTGCAGCAGCCTCTTCCCAAGTGTCTCCTCTGGCACCCTTAGAGTCTGCACTCAAGACAGAGTGATCTCCCCATGGTGTGGGTCCCCTCATGTGACTGCTCTATGCAAAACCCTCAGTGGCTTCAGATTAGAGTCCACAGGCCTTACCAAGGTCTGCTTACTGTGATCTGCTGCTACCTCTCTGATCTCACGTCCTGTCCAACCCTCTGACTCACCCCGTCCCCACCATATTGACCTCCTTGTCCCTCTAAGGACACTAAGTACATGGACATGTCCTCCTTATAGCCTCTGCACTTGCAGCTAACCTTCCTTGGAAAATTCCTCTACACATTCTGTCTCTTTCTTTAGCTTTTGACTCCAACGCTGTCTTCCCTGATATCCCATACAAAAAGAATCAATCTCTCTCTGCTCTGTCACTCTTCCTGCTTAATCTGCTTCGTTTTCCTTAACACCCTTGTCACGACTGGCATATATTTATTTCCTCACCCTCTGTCTTGTCCCATTAGGACATATGATCTATGAAGCCAGGGCTTTATCTGTTGTCCACAGGGTTCGTCTTCATAATTACAACTAAACATAGCACACAGTGGACGCTCAACGTATATTTGTCAATTAATCGCAGACACTTTAACCTTTGTCATTTGCCCTGTTCCTTGGTGCGGTCCCAAGCTGTTATCTTTACATGCACCACATCCTGTTTCTACCACTCATGAACACAAGTTTCTGAAAGACCACAGCTCAGTCTTAACCAACTTGTGTAAAGTTGGGTCTCAAGCTTTCGTTGTTGACATTTACAAGGAAGACTCACCAGGGCAGTAACAGCTGTTGTCATCTTACCTAACCTGTTCTTGACAGGACTATAGAATTTGAAGTACAGGACAGCATTTTTAGGGAAGGGTGTGGAGTTTGGTACTCTGCCCCAGAAGAGGAATGAATTTAAGTCCTTGAGTAGGAGAAGGGAGATATCTCTAGTGCAGAAAGTAGAGGAGAGAGCCACCTTGCTGTCCACAATTTCCCCTAGCAACCTTCTTTTCATGTTTGTTTACAATCCAACAGTTTCTTGCAACCGAATAGGGCCTCACTCTCATTAATTGGTAGCAAAGGTCACTACTTAACAGATGCTGAACAGAAGCAGAGCAAAGTCAATGGTGGTTAAGGTCATGTGGAGTCCTCGCTGATTTCAGATTGAAACTTAGACTTATTCCAGGCCTCAACCCTGACCTCAGAAACGCAGGTGGAGGTCCTAAGAGAGTAGCCAGCCTCCCTCCGGAGGCAGCTGTGGTTGGCCCCAGTCCTAGCTGCTGCGCAGATCTCCCACACGCATTCTGGCAGGAAGGCCACTCACCAGACTCAGGGGAACCAGCCCACTTTCAAATGTCGATAACATTGCATCTGCCGGAGGAGAAAGGGACAAATGAGGAGACTGAAGACAGAGCTTTAAGCAGCAGAAGAAAAAGATACCATTGAATGTGTGCTAAGCTAAAAAGGCCAACGCCAAGAATAACTGGGAGCATTGTTTGAAGCAAGCTCACAGAAAGCCCAGGTGTGGGAGGAGCAGGAGCTGAGGTGGTCTGAGGACAAGCAGCAAGCACCCTGAGAGGGCGGGCCAGAGGACACAATTTATTTTAAGTAACCTTAAAAAGACTTGTTTTAGCATTCCGCAGGAAATGAAAAGCAGATGGTTTGGTTTGGAACTTGTTTACGCATTATCAGCTTCCAGAAGCTTCCAGGGCAGAGTTAGGATTGGAGAGAAGGGGTATTTTAGGTAAATATTATACTGACAGGGTCTGCACTCTGGGAAAACTGGGGCCCTTTCCCAATCAAATCACCTGCCGTTGAAGAAATAGGCACTTAGGCTGAAGGACTTTCATTTTTCCTGTCCAGTGCAAATCTGGCTAGAATAAACAGTAATTTGACATACAGCACTGAGCGTCTTGTATCTTCTTAAAGGAATTGAATGATGGGGTACTAAACATTTGTTGCCTTCATGTCACATCCACTGAGAAAAAGAGCAAAACCAGGAACCTGGGCCTTGGGACACTGGGCCTGGAGAATGGAATGGTGTAAGCCAAAGGTCCTGAGTCTGGTAGTAGGTTTGTAAAAGTGCCGGGTCTTGCACCCAGAGTTTCTAGGCATTACAGCTGAGGTGGGACCAATGCGTACTCATTGAAATCACGTGGATATTATTCACTCTGTATTTAAAACTTCAGGAGGTAAGGAAGTCGCTTAGTTAACCTAACAGGATCAGAAATCTTGGGTTCAATTCCAAGCACAATGAAAAAAAAAAAAAAAAAAAAAAACAATGGCTCCTGGATAATTACTGATTTATTTCTCTTTCATTTGCCAGCCTCATTACATCCTCATCTTAATTTCAGTTTACCTTCAGAACATGTCGCAGGCTTGTTTAGGACCCCAGGCGACTGGGGAATCCAAATTAGACATAAATATAGATTTGGGGAAAAGGGTTAAAATACTGCCCTCTGAAACTATCAAAAATTTTATACAAATGCAGATAACTACCCTTTTGGTCCAAAAAAATAGCCTTATAAAAGATCTTTTGTAAGTCGCTCAGCTTAAGAGCAGCGGAAGTAATAATCTTTAGCGACTCTCAAGCAATTGTTAAGAGCCAAGTACTTTTTTTTAGTGTTTCCTTATCAATTCACTGAATTCCCACAATATCTTTATGTTGTTAGACCAGATGTTATCTGTCATTTAACAGCCAAGGAAATCAAGGTACTGAGAGGAAAAATAATTGTGAGAGGCCTTCAAATTTCGGACATGCATCTGAATTTCCTGTACATGCTACCAGCTACTTAGGGCCATAGCCTGGTTTGTTTGCTTGCTGCTGACCAAATCAAAGGAGGCCATTTATTATGGTAAAGGAAAGATTTATTCTCAAAGCTAGCTTCATGAGGATAGAAGGACTTTTGCCCCAAATCACCAGCTCCCTGTTTATAGTTTTTTTATAGAGCAGAGAACAGAAGGGGGCGTGGGGTAGACAGGGATGATCCCCTGAGCTTGCTATATCTCTTCAGTTCCATCGCTTCCTTTCTTAGTGGAGAGGAAACTGGCCTCAGATCTCCATGGGCCACATTGGTGGAGTCTGTCGCTAAGGTATTAGTTATACAGTGTGCAAGTTAGAGCTCTGAAGATGCTGCTTATCTCTATAAAAATGACTTTAAGCTTAAAGTTTAACTTTTCCATACCAGTTAAATCGGGTTTGCTCAAAATACAAATGTAGGCTCCATCCTACAGCAATTGTATTTGGATCAGCCAGAGTAGATCATTATCAATGGTATTGGTAATTAATTCCCTGTAGAGTCAATTTTTGACCATGACATGAGACCACTGTCAGGATTTAAGGAATTCTTTGGAATTAGATTATTCTAAGTTCACTTATCTCTCCACCACCTCCCCCACGTTTTTCCAGTCCTGGGAATTAAACCCAGGGCCTTCACGCTGAGCTACATCCTCAGAACTTTTTCTTGTTTATTTTATATAGAGTCTTGCTAAGACTCTAAGTTGCTCCGGCTGGGCTTGAACTTGTGATCCTCCTGGCTCAGCCTCTCAGAGTCCTAGCATAACAGATGTGCACCGCCACGCTCATCTCTCCACCACTTATAACTAGAGTCTTTAAACGTCCTCTCTCTGAGCTTTCATTTTTTTCATCTGTAACCAATAATTTGTACTTAGTTCTAAAAATAATTCTGTGGACTATATTTGTCTGAGGCGCTTAACACAAAGGCAGGGACACCACAACTATAGGACATTTTGAGACATCAATCAGGTCATCCCTTTTGCCATCAACACCACACACTGCTCCTGCTCAGCAGTTCAAGGTATGCTCTGCCCTTGGAAAAAGTACAGTAGTCATAGCTAGATGGCCAAGAAAAGGTGAGCACTAAGTTTCTGAGAGTCAAATGAGATTTCTGAACACCAGACCTAGAGTTGCGAGAAAAGGCTTTTTGAACATTCAGAAAGTATTTGAGCCAAACAAGCTAGGCTCAAATAAAGCTGATCCACAGGAACTCTTCTTTTACCCTCTGGTCCATGCCAGGTTACTGGCCCTCAAATATGACAGCAGGAATACTGGGACTACAGAGATGGGTGGTCTCCAAGAAAGGTCATGTCATCTTCTCAGGGTAAATCCTTTCTGCAGAGAGGCAGTTTGAGCTGGAGGATGGAACACCAGATAAGCCCGAGGAACTAAGAATAAAGGAGGCTTTTGTCTACTTCTGCCCTTCAGAGGAGCTGACTCCGAAGACGAGCTTTTGACACAATGCCACGGAATCAACAGAGTAGGAAGGTGGTGGGGAAGAGAGCTCAATGATGATCCTGCTTCCTAGGGCCCCACAGGGGTGTGGATAATTCTCCTCATGCCCTTAGAAGGATCAGAAGTTAGCTAGAAGAGCTAGCAGCTCAAAGGAGCCATGCTGCGGGACAAAAAGCACAAAGGCTGTGTTAGGGAAGAAGGAATTTTTCCCTCCCCTTCTGAAGCTTCAAATCTTAAAATCTACTAAAATAAATAGAAAACAGGAGAAAGGAGCATATATATTTATTAATGTGCACAAGGGCATCATGAAACAGCAATTGCCTATTAGCCCGATAAGGTTCAAACACATCTGACTTCACAGGGGACAGGTAAATGGGGGAATGTCGGGAATTTGAGAACTAAATTTTCTTGAAGAAATTGAAAGGGCCTGAGGTATAGCTTGTGACAAAGTCTGTCTAGGTGCTGTGATATCCCTTTCTGCCTTTCTGCTGTATAATTTTAATTTCCCTGCTTAATGAGATTTTGGGGAAGAGGTCAGAGACAATTGTGGTTGTTGTTGTTGCTGTCTTTTGTCTTATTTTAAGAGCTTCCTTAGTCAAATAAGGAAACTTCAGAGAAAATCCTGCCTTGCACTTGGGAGGGAAGAAAGCAAGGTCAGAGAAACCTTGATTCTGAGATTATTTCTCCAACTCAGCAGTGAGAGCCTCAGACATTGAGGTGTCATATTCTGAGCCCCAACAACAACATGGGCTGAAAAAAAAGTAGTGAGCATGCAGTCACTTTGAAAAATGCTATAGAACATGCCTTAGATGCTAGTGAGTAGGGATCCTACTATCAAAGATAACATGGGGCAGTTATTATTAAAAACCACCGACTCAGAGCATAGAGACTTGATCTAAAGGACAGTGAGAGAGAAAAAGGATATAAATATATCACCTTCATAATTACTAGATTCATTTTTATGCATTATATGGGACAGAAATCCAAGATAAGAAATTATGTTCTGTTTTAGAAAAATCAAAGATATATTTGCACATATCTGAAACTGACTAGTAACATTAATGCCTTCTAATTGTTAAAACTATCAAATTTTTAGCAAAATGTATAGTATGGTTCCCTAAAAGTAGCACAACAATCAATACAAAATTGATTTCATCAGCAGATACCTTAGTAATGTCCTCATGTTCAGAATGAGAAGTTTTGGTGACTTCCTTTGAAAACTGAAAAATAAACACTTAAGCAGGAGTGGAGATCAGCATTAGTGCAGCACTATTTGGGGGACAAACATATCGTTAGATGGGATTGTTATTCCAGGCTCTTGGTGATGTGCTTGCAGCCAGACAGGTGATCTCACATTCTACAGAGGCCTGGATGCTCACAAGTCTACTTAGCAGGCTTTATTATAATTCGGCATTCACAAAGAAACGACAAACTCAGTTTTCCAAACACCTAAATGAGAGTGGCACAGGTGCAAAGGCTCCCTTGTTTAGAAAGGTGTGCCTGGACCTCGAAATCCACTCACTGGTATTCTAATTTACAAATAAGTCTCTGGGGAGTTACCAACAGAAGCCTCCTACTCTATACAGAAGGTTGTCAGACTTCACAAATAAAAAATGTAAGTAGTGCACAGAACATCCTTATACTGAAAAATTATTCACAGTTTATCTAGAGAATCAAATTCAACTGGCCACTTCTGCTTTTTGTTTTGGTTTGTTTTTGTGGTGCCAGAATTGAACATTGCGTACATGCTAAGCAAATTCTTTCCCACTGAGCTAAATCCTCAGTCACATCTTGGGTTTTTTGTTTGTTTTTTGTTTTGGTCAACTCTACTACAGCCTGCCATGCCAGGTGGATTGATAAACAGAGCTGCACCGCAAGGCCGAAGGCCAAGTCCTGCCCTAAGACCTGCCACATTCACCAACACAATGCTGTCAATGAAGGTCTACCTTCATAACTCTACCATGGTAAAATTATAGTTACAGATAGTTGCTCTCTCCCTCTCTCTATTTTTCTCTCTCCCCCTTAAAATAGTCTCAGTTCATTTAAATCCTTTTCTTCATTATACACAATGTAAATAATCTCCCTAATTAAAGTTCCCAGTCCTCTTTCCCTGCTGCCACCAAGTCAAGCAGAAACTCAGGTATGTGCAAGATTCTGCTGCATCCATAACCCACGGCCAAGGAAGGCATTGCTGCGAGGGTGTGAAGGACACAAACACCACTTTACTAGCGGTGCTGAAGGCCACCTTCATTCACAATGGCCTAGCACGTGGAATTCACATAGCTGCCAAAGCCTTAGCCAGTGCCAAGCCAGTCTTCGTTTGCTGGAATCCAACTGTACTGAGCCTCTGTATGTCAAGTTAGTGGACACTGTCTGTGCGAAAGACAAAATCAACCTAATTAAGGTTGATGACCACAAGAAATTAGGGGAATGGGCAAGCATCTATAAAGCTGACCAAGAAAGGGAAACCTCCAAAACGGGGTTGTTTGCAGTCGTGCAGTGGTTAAGGACTATGGTGAAGAATCTCAGGCCAAGGATCTTATTGAAGAGTACTTCAAATGCAAGAAATACATAAATGATTTGGCTCAAAAAAAAAAAAAACCTTTCCCAGGACTTTACTACCTATTAATTCCAGTAACAAATTTACAACTTAGACAATAAGCATAAAATTGAAAGCTATTTTGTGATGAAGTCCAAGTCATTCGCCAACATTGTCAATGGTGTCTATTATGTTGCAAGATTACTTGCTTCCTGAAGTAGATAGTTAAATACAAATTCTTACAAGATCCAATAAAGAGAGTTTCTGCTCCTCGCTCTGGGTCTTATCTTCTCCCTGATTTTCACTGTAATCACAACCATAGGCTTTATCATCCTCTGCACACTGATGTCCTCCGCCTTTACCTTGTAGAAAAATCAGCTAATGGATCTCTAGAGAGCCACTTGGTGCCTGGGGAAAACTAGAATCACCAGAGACAGAACAGAGGTACAAGTTGGATCTATAATCCAGTGAGCAAGAAAAGAGCTCTTTGCTTTTTTTCCCAAGCCAGCTCTCTGTTGCAGGTGTGGCATAATACAACATGTCAGCATCATAGACTAGGCTTCCTTTTGCCTTCTTCTAAAGAGGTTTCTGCACACATAAAGAGATAATATTGATTTTTTATCCCCAGAATGGGATGGAGTTAAGTTCATGCCACTTGACTCAAGCCTTCATCAAGCCCCTTCATTTCAAACATAATATGCAATTTTTGCTAAGAATCATAAGAGTCTCCACAGTAAAGTGTGATTTAGGTCATTCCTCTAGAATTCTGGGTTTAATTCACGGCTTGCATTTCTGAAGTGGTTTAGGGTGAGCATCTGAGATAAATGAGTCATCTTGGGCCTTCCATTTCCCATTATTTTCTAACTTTAACATTTTAAGAGGGAGGATTAATATATCCCCGTGGTGATGGCAATCGGCAAAGTCATTCTGCAAAATATATCGGGAATTAATGAACTTCCATCTGGAGAGAAGTAAACAAAAGTTGATAAAATATATGCCTGGTTATCTATAGACACACAGTACTGGTGGCTGAAGAATGGTTGAATAGTTCTAAGCCAGGCTTGTTTTTAGTTTTTAAAAAAAATCCAACCAGCCAAGCAGAAATTAGCTTTTTTACAAGCTATGAGCTGGAAGCAGAGAGAAGTAAACTGTTAAACTGAGGGTTGTTTAAGGATCTGGATGTTGCCGCCCCCAAGTTCTGTACCGAGTCAAACCTTCTTCCACAGCAGTGAGGCCTACTTTCAGGACTCCTTGAGGATGTGATAAGGAATCTTGAAGTTAGGGCTTTGAGGTTTTTGTGAGACAGAATTAAGCAAGAAATCTCCTCAGATTAACCCTCAAGTTAGTTTGGGGGACAGAGGCTGCTAGCAGTAGTCAGAGGCACCCAGGGGCCAAAGCCAGGAAGGCTGTATAAATGTTCCTCTCGTAGTGAGTACTGACAGGTGCCACAACAAACTAAGTTATCATTCTCCACTCTCAGTGTTTCATCCCCTCCACCATCCAAAGAGCAGAGACTTCCCCCAGCTATGGCACAGAGCCACTATGAGAAGCAGCCAACTGACTTCTTCGTACTCCTCATGCCATAGAAGCCACTTTGACAGTTAACACCAATACAGCACCCTACAGTTTGTAAGGTGCTCTTTGACATGTGACCTTATTTAATCCAGCTGCACACAGATGTGTAATTATTATGAGCCATTAGAAAATAGTGGACATACCAAAGTTCTTCAGAATATACCTTAGTCAGGGAACCATGTTCATTGTTCTTACAAAGCACCACTAGCATACTGCAGAATAGTTTGTACAATGTGAATCCATTTGTACAAAAGAAACATATACACAGCTATGCATGTATATCAATAGCTTTTTTGTTGTTGTTTTTTTGTTTTTTGGGGTTTTTTTGCAGTACTAGGGGTGAAATCCAGGGCCTCGTGCATGATAGGCAACTGCTTGACTATTAGGCCATATCTCCAACCCCTGATTTCACTTATACAAATAGATAGATAGATAGATAGATAGATAGATAGATAGATAGACAGATGTATAAGCACATACATTGAAATGTTTATAGATTTATAGACACACATATATGCATATATGTACTGGTATTTATAATCTTAGGATGAATGCTATTATGACTATTTTCGTAGATGCTGGGTATGGAACCCAAGCACTATACTAAACACACATTCTACCACTGAACTACACTCTCAGATCTGGACTTTTTTATTATTCATATACTTATATTACTACATAATATTTTATCATTAAAACAATATTATAAGGTACAATTAAGAAAAACACCTTGCCATGCCCAATGATGCAGGCTTGCAATCCCAGCACTCTTGGAGTCTGAAGAAAGCAGATCACAAATACACATCCAGGCTGCGTACCTTAGTGACTTCACAAGACCCTGTGTCCAATAAACAAATAAAAAGGGGACTGGGAGTACTGCTCCTTGTCAAAGCTTTGAGTTTGATCTCCAGAACTACAGAAAAAGAAAGAAAGAAAGAAAGGAAGAAAGAAAGAAGAGTCATCAACATTAAGTTCTCCTACCCCTTTATTTAAAAGAAGTTGTTACTGTGTTGTTACATAAGCCCTCTACAACCCTCCTATGCTACAGAAATCCAGAATGACTGCTGTGTTGTTGAAGAATGTCTTCTGTTCCTGGAACAACTCACACTTATCCATAGGTTGTCCATACCGATTTTAGACAGACTGAATAGATCCTATCTCCAACCAATTAATCTCCTAGCCATGGGCTAGCACAAGTCAGGGATAAAGCAGAACCGATGGCAAGTCCTGGGCCCACAACTGGAGGGGTCCTCAGGTCCAATGAGAAGAAAAGGGAATTTGAGTTAGGCACATCTAGTTCTGAAGCTTAGCACTGCTTACTTATTTTGTGCTCACAGGCACAATCTTAAGGTCTCTCTGGGCTTCAGTCTCCTTCTCCGTTAATATGACCAATAAAACTTACAGCACAGGATTATTTGATATTTACATCTCATGTGACAGTCTGCAGAAATGACGCTAAACTGTCAGTTACCAGAGATACCTAGCATACCAGGCAACTGATCAGATTTTGCAGGTGACCCACATTCACTGCATCAGACCAAATTTCTGTCTCTTTGTGTAAAAAGAAGACTCATTCCTAGGCTTTCACAAATATTAATAAATTGGGTATGTTTCATATGCTGGGAAATAATACTGTTTGTCAATTCTTCTACAAATAAACCAGCACACTAGATGTTGTGGTTCTGCAAATAAAACCTATATCCCTCTAAAACGAAGGATGCTTTGAGGCCATCAGAGGAAGGGAGATTCCCACAGTTGTCTTCTCTCCTTTAATAGCCTCCTGCTCATTAGAAGTCATCCATCATACGCTACTCCTAAATGTCTAAGACCAAGAGCACCTAGAAAAGTGGACCGCGACAGGATTACCAGGTCTTCCCAACAAAATTCTGAGAATTTTCCTAGGAAAAAAAAAAAAGAGTCTCTTTTTCCCCCATAGGAATCTTGAGGGATCTCTACTACTAAGCTACATTTGCAGCCTTTTTAACTATTCATTTTTATCTACAGTGTCTCACTGAGTTGCCCAAGTTGGCCTCTAGTTTGTGGACCTCCCATCTCAGACTCCCAACTGAGAGTCTGGGATTATAGACATTTGCCACTGTGCCCAGCTGGAAAAAAAGAGATTTTCCTCGCAGAGATTCAATGTGGCAGAAGTTTTGCAGTCTCTATGGTCCTCTGTTTCCTCAGCTATAAAAGAAAGAACTACAATAGCTAAAATATGGAAGTCACCAAAATACCCGTCAACAGACCAGTGGACACACAAATTGTGGTATCTATACACAATGGAATACTATGCATCTATAAAGTCCAACAGCGTGGAGGCTTTTACAGACAAATGGAAGAAACTTGAGAACATCGTGCTTAGTAAAGTGAGTCAGAAGCAGAAGGTGAAACATCGAATGGTCTCTCTGATATGAGAGACCCAGATCACAACTCTTATGGAACTTAAAACGAAAAACAAAGTGAAACACAGGGGTCGGGTGGGGAGGGAGAGTGGGGTGGATAGGAGGAGGGATAAAAGGAGAGTGGGAAAGTCCTTGTCACCTTGACAAGATACGTAGGTGCACAAAATGCTCAACTTCATTGTAAACCTTAAAATTTGCACTTACACATATCAATAAAATGGGGGGGGGGGATAAAATAAAATAAAAGCTTTATTTGAAACAAAAAAGAAAGAACTATAGATCACTAGTTTTCTTTTAGCCCTATCATATCATATGTAAATCCTCTCTATCAAATGCTTCTATGGTGCCATTCTAGTTTATGCAGCCGTCTGGGTCATCCTAGCTCCTCCTAAACCAGGCTCACATAGCTTGCGAATGATCTTTCTAAAATGCAGACTGGTCTCCAGTGTCTGTCTTTGATGGACTGTACCTCCCCAGAAGTACTCCCTAAACTGCCTCACAACTCTCCCTTCAAAGTTTAACTCAAACAGAACCTTCTCCAACAGGCAATTAGCTGTCCCTCTTGTGAGCCCCACCAGGACCATGTGAAATTGTTCTCTCACAAGGTCGACCCCACAGTGTCCTAGTAGCTGTTTTCTAAAGAGGGGCTGCCTTTCTACTCTGATAAAGGACTCACCACCAGTGGCATCATTGGGGTATGTGAACCTCAAGAAAGGACTATGTATGCAGGTCCCCCTCTTCTTCCTGGATCCGGCAGAAAAGAAAAGGAGTTTGAGGGTGTACTTAATATACCATAGGGTAATACACTGAGGAGAAACCCCTTATTGCTGTTCCTTATTAGATCAACTTCAGCAACACTTTTCCAAGAGGTGGTAAGTATTCTGGGGTCCAGATACTAGGCAACATGAGCTTAGAGGCCTGCAGCTTGAGGAAGTGCCAGAAAATGTTCAGCTGGAAGACTTAGGTTCCCTGTTTCCACAGGAAGTTGAGGTTAGGTAGGTACAGCCCCTCCTCCTGGAAAGGGGAATCTAGCCCATTTCCTGGCAATCACAAAAAGAGCTCTTGGGGCCCATTCATTAGACAATTCAATTTGTCACATCACATCTCCTCCTTATAGCCTCCAAACCTAAGTGCTTAGTATACGAAAGACACTCGAAATAGTGGCAGGTATCGATTAGTGCCTTGTTTTTCTTTTCTTTCTTTTTTTGTGGGGGAGGTATCTTGCTATGTTGTCCAGATTAGCCTCAAAGTCCTAGGATTAAGTGCCCTTCCCTCCCCCTCTGCCCCCACCTCAATCTCCTGAGTAGCTGGGACAGCAGGTGCCCAGTCTTGGTGCCATTTGTGTCTACTGCTTCCAAATAACTTGGCATATTCTCACATTAACTATGCAGCATTTGTGCTTTTAACTTTATTTTATAGTTAAGGAAGTGGAAACCAGAGAAGTCAATAGTGGATCTGAAATCTGAACCCACATCTTTGCAACTCTAACACCATATTCCCTTCCCAAAGTTATGTAGCCTCCCTCTCAGTAGGTCAGTCTCACAGCCTCTCCATCTCGCTCCGCTGTCTCTTTCCTTCCCCTCACCCCCCATGTGTGTACACGTGTCATCTCCACACCCATCTCTTCTCTCTCTCCGAGGCTGCCCTTCTGTCCTTCTCACTGGTCTGTAGCTCCATCATTTTTCCTAAGAGCCACGCTTGGGCACTGTCCTACTGAAGTGTGCTCCACCAAGAAGCCCACCTCACTCTTCTACATAGTCACCTCTGCCTTGGATTTTCCTTCCACCCAGTCCAGTTTTTTTCTCCAACTTCGAAATCCAATGAGAGGCTGAAAGGTAGCGACCAACTGCTGTCAGTAAAATCTCCAAGCAAGTACTATGACAGGTAAATTGAAGCAGAAGAAAATCATCTCAGCTACTCTAGAGGCTATTTAGGAGGCTGAGGTAGGAGGATGGCAATCCTTCTGGGCAACTAAGTAAGACTCTGTCTCTAAATAAGAAATAAAAAGGGCTGGGCAACTAAGTAAGACTCTGTCTCTAAATAAGAAATAAAAAGGGCTGGGGATATAGCTCAGTGGTCGAGCACCCCTGGCTTCAATTCCCAATACTGCCAGAAAAGAAGAGAGAGAGGAAGGGGGGGGGGGGGGGGGCAGGAACAACAAGGAGGGAAACAGGAACCAAACCTGAGCTTTTGGCAGGGCCCTTGGAGACACAAACCACTACGCTCAAGTCAGTCAAGCATGGTGCTGTAGAAGGAAAGGCCCCCAGTCCTTTAGACTCAGCAAGATGCCCAGGGAACAACCCAAAGCATGACGACTCTGGCAGAGAAAGTGCTTATATTCCCCAGGGACTTGTACACCCTAACAACCACCAGCCTCCTCCCCTTCCTCATCAAAAGCATTATTAAATAGCCTAATTATTAAACAAGGCAGGTGGAAGAGAGAGGTGGGAAATTGGAGGGTTGAGTCAAGCATTTTAGAAAGCCAGAAAAAATGCCTTGGTGTGTAACACCTCATTTGGAGAACAAAGTAAATGCTCCTGATCCAGCCAGGTGCATCGTTAAACCTGTGGGGGAGAGATAGGGAAACAGGCCATTTTTCCCCTCTGGCAGCCACAAATACTGGAAGCTCAGAGCTGAGCTGCCAAGCCTCTAGAATAAATCCAGAGGATTTATCCTCCCAGTAAGGCCAGAGAACTGACAGAGTCACAAACAAGAATAATATCTGCTCACGTCAATGTTCAGAATAGTCTATATGTGCAGACATTTTATTAGCAAACTGACTAAAGCACTAAACTATAAGCTTCTCGGGTTAAAAAAAGAAAAAAAAGGGGGGGGGGGCGCGGGGGCTTTCCTTGCTTTGCAGTCCTAGGATGGAGTCCAGGGTCTGACACAGAGTAGGTACTCAATAAATGTTTACTTGAATAAAACTGAATGCTGGAGCTGAGTCATGCTCAATTTCATATTTCACCCAGAGCCCAGCACTAAGTGAATAAAAGACTAGGCATTAATGAACGAGAAAATATGGTTCTAAATGTACCCTGAAGAAAAGCACGTGCCTTTGCAAGCAGTGCTGTTGTTTTTCTGATGATGTAAGAATCTGCATTCTCTTCCTCATTTCTTCTAGATTTTGTCCCCTTAGAAGGCATAGAATTTGGGCTGGGGGTGGGATTCAGTGGTGGAGCACTTTCCTAGAATGTATGAAGCTCTGTGTTTAATTTCCAAAAATGAAAAGAAAGAAAGAAAGAAGAGAAAAAAGAAAAAGAGAGAGAGAGAGAGAGAGACTGATTCTTGTTAAAGTTTTAACTGATCTGATTGCTAAAAAGAGACAGTCCTACTGGCTTTTCTTCATCCTCATGAGGGGTCAAGAGTCCCAGGCTTCAAGAGCTGTCCAGGCATTTCCTCTATTTCCATCCGGAACAGGTTCCTAAGATTATTGCTAGAGCTGGTCCATTTCACCTCCAGCTTTCCTGCCCCCTTCCCTTCTCTCTTCTCTCCTCTTTGTTCATTGTCTTGCCCCAGTTGAGTTTGAACTTCCTTTGCTCAGCAGCGACTTGTTTCTGCCAATCCAGCAAATCTCAACTCTCTCCATTGAACACATTTTGCATAAAAAGTACATCTGGAGGGCTGGGGGGGTGGCGGGATGGGGTAGCTCAGGGGTAGAGTGCTTGCCCAGCACGAACCAGCCCTGGGTTAGATTCCCAGCACCAAGGTTAGAGGTAAGGGTCATATCTGGAACATATATGTAGCAAAAAAAAAAAAAAAGAGCGAATATGAGCTGGGACTGAGGTAGCAGGGAGAGGCAGGAGCCTCACCTCACAAGAGTCCCAAGTGGAGGGATGGTGGTGTCAGCAATGGCCTTTTCTTCCCCATGCACACAGAGACAGCTGCAAGCCACTGAAGGGGCTCCATTCAGAAGCAAGGTATGCTCCAAAAGATTACCTCCCTTCACAAATACCTAGAAGTTGCCTGTCTCACAGCAGAGAAGCTGAACCTCAGGAGTTAGGAGGCTTCCGGACCTCCCTCCCACACCCCAGCAGGCTAAGGGGTCCTCAATCTGCTCCCATGGGAATATGCTCATACATAACAGATACCAAGATGGCTAGGCAGCAAAACTCAGAAGCTAAAGTGCTCGCCTAGCAAGTGCAAGGTCCTGGGTTTGGTTCTCCAGCACCATATATTCCCAGTGCTCCTACTTGAAAGGTTGAGGTAGGAGGAATGTCGGGAGTTTGGAGCCAGCGTGGGCTATTAAGTTTAGGACCAGCCTGGGCTACAGAGCAGGACCCTGTTCTCGAAAGGAAACAAACAAACAAACAGAAAAGACAAATCCTCTGTCCTGGAATTCATCACGTTGTGAGGCCATTATTTACTTACGTCTTATTTGTACTCAGCTTTCTGTGCCTCACTGAGGTCAGGAACTGTGTCTTTCAAGTTTATAATTCTTAAGATTCAAGCTCTGCACACATTATCTGCTGAGCGAATGACTTGCCCAAGGTCACCCGTCTAATATGTGGCAGAGGTGGGGCCAGAACCAGGACTCCTAGCTTTGTTCTTCTCCCAGAGAACTGGCGCTTTCTCTCAGGTCCCCTATCTCTGCTGCTTCACTGTTACTAAGAAAGTTGGGTGTGAACCTGTAAGGATGCTAGTGAAGTATGTGGCAGGTTTATGAACTTTGTGGGCTGTGGCCGTGGCTGTGGCTCAGTGGCTGAGTGTGTGCTTAGCAGTGCAGGCGGCCCCAGGTTCAGCTCTCAGCACAAAAAAGCAAACAAACAAAAAAAAGGCGAAGAAGAAGAAAAGAAAAGAAAAACAAAAAACCTTTTATTTTTCTCTCTTGTTATTGCCTAGTTACTCAGAGCTAAGCTGAGGGGCACATCTATAATCTCTGATGCTGAAGTAGCTGAACTGATCACATCTTCATATGAATGGGAAGGCTGCAATTATCCAGTGCAGCTTGCTGGTCTCTCTCCTACAGTCCAGACAAGTGTGACAAGCACTTTGAAATAAATTTGGGGAATTCTCACTAGGTGAAAAATTCACTAATTTTTCCATTTGTCAAGGAAGACTTCACTTCTGTTCAGGATAACTACAAAAATAAACACAAATTACGGTACTTACTATTCTCGTAACTCTCTTTTCTTTTTAGAGCTGGTCACCAGGCTATGGGCCTTGTACCACTACTTCAGCCCTGTGCTTTTAACTCTTTAAAGCATTTAAAAACATATTCTAAAGCTCCATTGTTCCCTCCCTTTGAATAAACCAACTTCTAGAAACCTCCAAAAATAATAAACATTAGGTTCAGAAGTTTTAAGAATGGTGTGGATGTTTCAAAGTTTAAAAAAAAAAAGTTTTCACCAATGCTAAGAACTTGCAAAGGCAACTCACAGATGAACGAGTACAAGACAGCAAGGAGCAAAGCATTTCCAGGCCACCTTCTTCATTCGTTCATTCCTTCTTTTCTTTTATTGCTTCAAGAGAGAGAGACAGGGAGGGGGCGGGGATGCACTACACGGACGGACAGATGGACACCATGAGCTCTACTACCAGGGAGCTGAATCCCCCTAGTCCCTCCCCAATATTTTTTCTCTTTCGGCAGTGCTGAGCATTGAACCCAGGGATATGTTCATGCCAGGCAACCCCCTCAGGCAGTCTTTTAATTTTAAAGTACACATTAGGCTTGTTGTAAAAACAAAGCTCAGAAATATATACAATTAAAATCTGCCTTCTCCTTCATCTTATTCTCTTCAGAAGAAACCACTTGGGACAATTTGATGTATAGTTTTATTACAAAAGCAGAGGCAGCGATAAATATTCATGTGTTCCTCATTTCATCATGTATCACAGACGTCCCGTTCTTTTTAATAGCCTCTTTGTGTCTGTTAGCATTTGCGGCAGACACTGTCGCTGTTCTGCTCACGCTCCCTTGGTCACCCTGCCACTTCTGCACATAACAATGTGGACACTGATGGCCGGTACCTCCACATTGGTGCACAGCTCCCTCTAGCCACTAAAACCAATTGGCCTACGGATAGTTGACTGGAGGTACTTGTGAATTAATGTGTCTCTGGGAAACAGCCTTTAATCAATGACTCAAAGATGTAGGAGTATAAGCTAGATGTGGTAGCACAGACCCATAATCCCAGCACATTGGAAAGCTGAGGCAGGAGGATTACAACTTTGAGCCCAACATTGGCTGCTTAGCAAGATCCTAACTCAGAATAAACTTTTCTAAAAAGTGACTCAGTGTTTAAAACTCTTGCTAAATATATGCAAGGCCCCGAGGTCAATTCCCTAGCACCATATAAAAAATTAGCAGGGTGTGGTAGCACACACTTATAACCCCACTACTCAGGAGGCTGAGGCAGAAAGATTGCTGTGAATTCGAGGCCAGCCTGAGCTGTATAGTGATTACAGGACCGTCCTGGACTACAGAGTTGAGACCTTATCTCAAAAATGGGTGAGCGGTAGTGTTGAGAATATACCCACTAGGTTCAATCCCCAGTCATGAAAAAAAAATTTTTTTGAAGCAAAAATCTCCTAACTCTCTAGTGTTTGGCTAGGATGATTCCAGGATATGTACTTTGAGCTATTTTCAGTTTACCTGAAAGATTAAGCCCTAGCTGCTCTAGTTTACAGCTTAATAACACACTCTTTATCGCCCTGCTGCCCTCCCTGTATCATTTCCCCATACATGCATCTTGCGCTGAATCCTAGCCCCAGGTTGGCTGTAGGGAGAAACAAGCCAAGACAGCACAGACACCCTGGCTTCTGCTGTCATTTTCCTGTTAATGGTCAATTAGGTTGTTCATGGGTATTTTTGGTGCTGGCAGTTGCACCTATGACCTTATGCATGCTTAGCCTATGTCCAATTGCTGAGCTGTGGACTCTCAGCCCCATGATTTTCAACAGAAATAAGACTACAATAAAATCTTTATCTATAGGGTTTAAATACCTGAACATATTCCTGAATTATAAATGCAAGGTCAAAGGACACTCGTATTTAGTATTTAAAAGATACTACTAAGCTGACTCCCCAAGTGGCTTTATTAATAACATCCTTACCAAATATTTATTAGCATGTACTTTAATTCCTTCTCTTACCAGCACTAGATATCATAAATATTGTAATTTTTTTCCAATCAGGTAGACAAGTGTACATACTCTGTAGGCTTGTTGTATCACATTTTAATTTACATTTCTTAGATGAATAGGATAAACATTGCAGCATTTCAGGTAGTTATCTGTTGATGGGAAGAAAGCACTTACACATACCCAGTATAGAAAAAAATAAGGCCTGAATTTAATTAGATGGCAATATAAAATCTTATCAGCAGTGAGGTGGCAACTCAAAATAAAGGTAGTTAAGTATCTCCACCACACAGTTTCCCTGGTCACTAGGCCAATCTGGGGCACCCAGAGGAGCTCATAATCTTTCTATGCTTTAACTCTATTATACTCTGGGGTTTTGTCTTTTTCTCTAAAAAAAAAAAAAAAAAAAAAAAGACAGTGTCTTACTATGTAGTCTAAGTTGGAGTTAAAGTCATGATCCTCCTGCCTTGGCCTTCCAAGTGCTATGATTACCAGCATACGACACCCCGCCCAGAAGGTTTTTCACCTTTCCTAAGACCTTTATACACACAAATCATACTTCTGTCTAATGGAAGGTTACCAACCTAGTGCTCTCCAGGGTCTTAAAACAAATTTAACAAAGCTAAGCGTCATTGAACAATAGTTCTTCTTGTACCTTTTGAACTTTCCGGAAAATCTGTTTTCCTGAAGACCATCCTTTGCTTATGAGTTTAAGCAGAACTAAGGAAGAGTGTAGCATGAAAGCCACAGTAAAAATCCATTTCCCTAAAATCATCTGTTCATATGCTCAATGAAAATTTGTATATTTAATGTGATTGGCCAGGTCATATTGTCTATTTTTCTATTATCTTCCTGGATTAGGTGCCCCGGCATTAGCATTCCAGGCATCTGCCACCATGCCCTGTCCTATGTAGTGAATATTAACCCTTTGCTTGTTATCCACTGCAGTAGCCACCCATTGGTCAAAATCTTAATACAAAAGTCTGTCAAAAATCTATCTTGCCCAGCTCAAACCAAAGAAGCCTGAGACAATGAGGCAATACTGGACTTTGAAACAGGCCAGTTTTCCTCTAAGGTGAACTCTTCTCACCAGCCTGCAACACTGGCTCAGTATGCCAACCCACACGACAGGTACGTTGTCAACATTTTCCTAATTTGTTGCTTATCATTGGCCTTTGTTTATTCTTACTTATAAATCACAAAAATAGTCTCTTTTTTTCTGGTTCCTATTTATTTACTTATTTGTGTTTCTTTGTGTGTGTGTGTGTGTGTGGTACTAGGGATTGAACCTAGGACCATCACTATAATCTACATTTCTAGGTCTTTTTATTATTTTGAGGCAGATTTATTTATTATTTTTCTGCTACTGGGGATTGAGCCAAGGGCCTTCACACTGAGGTATATCCCAGCCCATTTTTTGATTTTCAGACAGAGTTTTACTAGGTCACTAAATTTGCCAGGCTGGCCTTGAGCTTTTGGTTTTCCTGCCTCAGCCTTCCAGAATGTTAGGATTACAGCTATATACCAACATATCAGGCTTTCTCAGGCTCTTATTATATTTTCAGTGCTGGAGACTGAACCGAAGGACTCACATAAACAAGGCTAGCACTCTGCCACTGAACTGCACCCCCAATTCATTATTTTTAAAAATCTTAGAACTTTCATCCATCCAGAATTTATTTTTGTGGATGAAATGAAAAAGAAATCTACTCAGAAAAACTAACCCCTTTTCCTGCTCTTGTAAGAGTTATTTTCCCCATTGCATTTTCTGAATGGTTATTGCTCATACGTATTATACTACACGCTTACTCTGAAGTTACAATTTCATCACCTACCACTATCTCATCTCAGTAGGAACTGCATCTGCATGTGGATGGAGACCCTCTCAGGCTGCTTAGCATGCCTCTTGGGTAACCATTAAGCACCTATCTCTTTTGGCCTTTGTTTTCTCATCTGTTAAATGAAGAAACTGGACCAAACACTATGCTTTCTTCCTGCATTAATAATGCCCAAGTTTTAAATAACTTCTTTCTGGCCAAAAGGTAGTTCAGTTTCAAAAAGAAATCGAATCCTGTATCCCCTGCCACTAAAGGGCATTTGATACCACAGGTAGTGAGGATTAGCAGTCTCGTCTTCTTGGATTCACTAATTTAGCTATAGTTAGGTCTAGCAGCTTTGGGAAACAGGACATTTGTAACAGGGAGCTAAGAACGGGCTAAAGCCACCCTTTAGCACTTACCTGCTGACTTTCTGTGCAGGCAAAAGGAGGCAGCACTTTTCTCTTGCTTCAGGAGACTCCTTTCCTAATAACCTGGCATCATAAAGTTTGCCCTCTGTCAGTCCACCTTGTCACCATGGAGTTCAGCTGTACATGATCACATATGCCTGATACTCTCTCCCAAGCAATCTCAACCAAAATTTCAGAGAAAGTTCACCCACCCAAAAGAAGCACAAGATCCACTGAATGCCAGAAAACCTATAAATTCCTACCAAACTTCTGGGTCAGCCTTGATTTATGTTATATTTTTATAACTTACTTTAAAATATTTCAGCATAGTTAGTGTGATATATATGTTATCTACACACTCGGAGCTGTTAATTAACATTTAAAGTCCCCTAAAAAACATGAACTCTTAAGAGATTAATGAAACCTGAAAGACTGTAAGCAGAACTCTAGGCAAAACAAAACAGCTATCCAGAGAGTGATACCACCATAACTTCAGCTATCTTTCTTTCACACTAGCACCAGAGGGCTTGTTAATTAGCATAGCACATGGCAGATGTTAGTTTTTACTGGAAAATGAATTGTGCTCCCCAAGGACACAATGGCTGCAACCCTCACTTTTGCCCAACCAGTCCACTAGTCCATGTCCTTCAGGATGGCCTTGGCCACAGAGCCAGTCAAGGCCAGTGTAAGCCACTCACATATAATTCTATCACTTAACTCCAATTAGAAGTCTGTTTTAATCCTGCCAGATTCTAGGTCTAATAATTATTGTAATTTGAAAGCAGTGATGAATGTAAACAATATTATGAAATACCAATGGTAAAACAATGTAAAATATCTTTCTATTGGTGACAAAGTCATCACTTCTTCTACTGCTACTCTACTACTGTAATATATTGGTGACATCATTATTGAAGGGAATAAATACATAGAATCTCTAAGTTTAATTCTTGAGTATTACGCAGTCAATGTTTGACACACACACACACACAAAAAAAAAAAAAACATGCAAAAGGGCCATGCTGCCAAAGGTGTCCATCATGGGACTTCAATATCTTGGCCAAGGGAGTATTTTCTGGGGATCTCAGAATAGTTTGTAGGTCTAGGCTCCACACAGAAGCTCCCAACTCTGTGTTGCTGGTGCCTATGGTCCCCACAAAGTCTTTGTGAAAGCATGTCTTTCATCTATCTAAGATGAGTTGTACATGCATATAAGGTAGTTGCTTGGGGCATCAGCTTATCATAGGTCAAATCCTTGCTCAGAAAATCCTGTGTTTCCTAGGGAAACAGAGCTGAGACTTGTTACCAGTTCCAACATAGACACACCCATCCACTTTACCACCTAAGCACTTTATTCCTTTACTCTTCTAGCTATGATATCAAGATAGATAGATAGATAGACAGATAGACAGACAGACAGACAGATAGATGATAGGTAGATAGATAGATAGATAGATAGATAGATAGATATAATCAAGTAAGTTATTACATTGGTTTGCCAGACCTAAATAACTATTTGGCCTAAAGCCATAACCGCATACTGACTTTTGCAAAACCCAAGGTTCACTTCTAGATGACTTAAAAACTCAGGTGTATTGTTGTTTTTCATTCGCATTTTCTGTTCTCTGCAGAAAGAAGAGTTCAAGATAGTAAGATAGTCAGGTCAAAACTCTCTCGCATACTGAGCTTCCTGGACTCCTCACCTCAAGCTGTTGATGGAACAGCAGCCCAGCACCTTGATGACTAGATGAGGTCCCCTTTCCTCACTGCTGCAGCCCCTGAGGCTGGTTTCACAAGACCCACACAACAGGAAGCTGTCACTCATGGGGCCCAAGCTGGCAGGAGAGCTGGTAAAGGTTAGCACCAGAAAACAAGAAAAATGGCCTCTTGTATTTGCAGCTCTTTGTTACCTCTTATAGTCAGACAACTAAGGGGAAGAAGTACAGGATCAACGGCATATGTGTTGGGAGTCCCAGCCTGTATCTAGTGTGAGAAGCTGTGGAAGGTGTGAGGAGCCGAGAGGAAGGAAGCAGAGAAGAGGTAGTTGTTAGAGGATGGGGGAAGATCTGGGCAGCGTGGCTTCCTTCTGGGCCTCCAGGAGGCACTCAATTAGAGGGTGGTGGCGCTAGATTCAGGAGGGGCAATAAAGCAAACCTGCCCTTCCTGGGTGCCTCTGCCCTCAGCCAATGCCCCACCGGCCCTGCACAAAAGCTGCCTGCCACTCAGTTCATTTCTACTTGGGGTGGAAGACGAGATTTATATTTGTCAGTTGTTCTTGTTACCAATGCAGTAAGGAAAGAAAATAAGGTGGGGGAACTTCTTGCAGAAAAAAATTTCCTTCGTCTCCTAGGACTTCAGGCTCCTTAGCCTTCTGATGTGTGACCTGATCCCTTGATTTATCTTTTTCTGGTTTTGTTTGGTCTCAAACTCAATGACCCTCCCCACCTCTGAGAAGCTGGGACTATAAGTGTGTACCACTATGCCCGGCCTTGATTTATTCCAGTACACAACCTTCCTAACGAGTGGTCTCCTCATGGTCCCTCTGTGGTCATGCTTCTAGGGGCTCCTGGTTACTACCTTGAGGTAAACATGGAGGTGTTTGCTAACCAACATGGTTTCTAAGTAAAGAGAAGCCAAAATTAACTCGTATTCAAACAAAGGATTCCATCTATAGAAGCTCATTTGTTTCCCTCTCTGCAGCTGGCTGGGCTGGCTTCTGGGAGTGGGAGACTTCTCTGTTGCTTCCCCTCCCTGAACCCAGGATCTCACACAAGCACTCTACCACTGTATCTCAGCATTTTCAATTTTATTTTGTTGTGTGTTTTAAGACACAGTCTCACTGAGTTGCCCAAGTGCCAGAGAAGCTGAGATCATAGTCATGTGCTACCATGCCTGGCTCTGACACTTTTTGTTAAACCCTTCCTTTACTTCCAGGAAATGACCAGCTTATTACAGTTCAAGTGCATGTTAGGGACTGCCCCAGGAACCAGCTAACTCTGTATTTTCTGGGGGGTTTTGTTTGTTGTTGTTGTTGCTGTTGTTCCATTAAAATACCAGAAGTGTATTTTCATTTAGGCACCCCCTGTTCAGCACTTAAAGGTCAGTTGGAGGCTGTTTCCATCACAGAGCCTTGGAAGCCCTCAAACTTAGCACCTTTTTAGTATTAAGAATGTTCAAGAGCTGTATATTTTACTATTCTCCCTTTGTGCCCCAAAACCAAGGCACCCACTGTGGATTTTACCAAAAAAAGCCCTGTCTATGTATCTTTCTAGCTGTGTGGTCATGGGTAAGTTGGATAAACTCTCTGAGCCTCAGATGGGGGAACAATAATAGTAATACTAATTGTTAGAAGATCACCAGTGATTAAACCAAGTGTATTTTGTAAATAGAGCTTAACAGACTTGAAAGTCTGTTTAAATGGTAGACAGCATAGCTTCTCAGACTTATGCCAGAGAAAAGCTCTGCAGAATTTTCCTCGGTAGCCCAGAGTGTAAGCATCTATCCTAGCAGGCAGGATCACTCTGTGCAAGATCCTAGTAAGACAAAAGTCATGTGTCTTCCAAGGAGTTAAGTACTTCACAGATATTTTCACACCATCAAGAAACTTCAGTGGTAGATGCACCATGGCTTATTAGGAAAACACTTATGCATTTTCTTTTAACTGTGGGAAGTGGCTTGAACTTGTGCTGGAGGCTTTTAAAAGATAATGCATCACAGCTACACCTGCCTTCCAGATTAGCTGCGCTGACCTAGTCGCCCACATACCCCAGTTGTGGTCGTCCAGGAATAACAATACAGAGAACCACCCCAGTTTCAGTCTGAATGAATCCCAACCCTGGTCCCTCCCCCATGGGCCCTTCTGCCCTCTCTTTAGTCAGGTCTCTCTAAAGTAACAATCGCTTAGGTCTGTCCACAAAATGTTAACCTTCAGGCTGTCACAGAGGTGATTGCTTAACTGGAGCCCAGAATCCCATTTACTGGCACATATTTCTTTATTTTGAGGACTGTTTCTGAGTGTTTTAACGCCTGGCTGGGCCTGCTGGAGTTTGTTTGACCATATTTTGAAAAGTGACTTCAGCGCTTTGATGGTAATTGGCACAGTACCATGAGCTGGCGACGGAGCGTCTTGATGGACTGAAACAATTTGAACTTTACTGCTGAGTTATTTTTGTGGCTTCCTGCTGTTGGAGCTAGTCTACAGTCACCAAGGGGCCCAGGAAGGCAAGGGGCTCAAGAACTTATGGGGCAGGAATGCATAGTATGTGTGGACAATGCTTTTCTAGTGGATGTCCTCCTAGAAATAGCCAGGTATTTACCAAGGACTCCTGGTGGGAAAAGCTCCCATGAGGCCTGTGACATTCCTTTGGCTTTACTATCTATCGAGTTAATCTGAGATAAGCCCAGCCCCAGTGCATAAACAAGACCACCCAAATAAAACAAGAAGGGGTAATTTTTATACAGGGCATGCCCTAGCAAGGAAGCCAAACACTATCCTAGATTTTGACAGATACTCAAAAAAAGGAAGGGGGCGTGGGAAAGCTTTACAGTGAGAAAACTAGGATAAGATTTCCTGTGTACACTGATTAGAGGCTGTTGACCTAGGGGAGCTGGAGATAGGCTCACTCAAAGCAGGATACCCTATGTGACCAGTTCAGAGAGTACACTTGTCTCTCTCTGGTTGGTCCTGTGTTGGAAGGAGGGGCAAAAGTCAGAGAAGCTGAAATTATTAAAATAGAAATAGCCAAGGTATTTACCACTTCCCAACTGGCTTTTGAAGGAGCTACTTGCTCACAGAGGTTGTGATTTAGCTTCCCGGGCTTGTTACTATGAGAGGTTGTAGGTCAGAGTTCAGTTTTCATATATGATCTGATCACTGTCTACACATGCAGTGTCTCAGGAGAGACAACATTTGTGAATCCTACTCACCACTTTCATCATGCCACAGAGGGCACAGAAAAATCTACTGTACAGATGTTTGTCACAATGGTCATTATCATTACAAAATGTACAGATATGTAGACCTAGACCCGGGGACAAACACACAAACAAGCAGCTGAAAATGGCCAGGATGCCTAATTTTATCAAATTTTAAAAATTAAAGTTCATCATATTGTGCCAAAAAATTTTTTTTAAAACAAGAGATTCTAATGATAATGGAAGTTTCTGAATGTGACATAAAATGACAGATTTAATTCAAAAATCATTCATAGCATGTGAGTACTGATATAATCGGAAGTCATTTGAACCATCTTCGCGGTGTCTAATTTTAGGTAAGATGCATTCAAATATCCAGCATGTGGCAGAGGCAGTACAGTGCCCTTCCTCAGGTGTCTGAAAGCTTTCGGGAGATGTGTAAAATCACTCTGGCTCTGTGCTCTTGCTTCTTCAGGATTCAAATTCTAAAACATTAATACCAGTATCCCCTACATTTTGCCTCTAACCCATGTCAACCTAATTGTAGAAACTGAGCCCTTAGTTTTAACGAAAACTTACCAGGCAGTCTTTGCGTGGCACACAGAGGAATTTGCATTCGGCTAAGCACATTTTTTTTTTTTTTTTTTTTTTTTTTTGTGGCACTGAGGGTCAAACCTAGAGCCTTCTCACTGAGCTACACTGTCACCTTATTTTTTATTGTTCCCTTAATACACGGTCTTGCTACGTTGCCAAGGCTGGGCTTGAAATTGTGATCTTCTGCCTCAGCCTTTCAGAGTGCTGGGATCACGGTCTGTGCTAGCAGGCCAGCTTCCAAGCATACTTAAAAATGAATACTATCTCTTTAAATCTCTCCACCTTTTGGCATTTCCCCCAGTTAAGTTTCAGTCTTCTACCTGACTATCATATTTCTCATGTTTCTTTTCTTCCCTTTCTCTTTTTTCTCTGTCTTTACGTCTAGAAGATACAAAGATTTCTCCTATAATAGTTCCATAGTATGATGCAACCAGTTCGCCTCTTCCCAGTCCCTGCTGCAAGCGCTGCTCTCCTGAACAGGTCTGAGGACTTCGCTAGAACTTTAAAATTACCCGTTACAGAACAGGAGATGTAGCTCACTGGTGGAGCGCTTACATGAGGCCCCTGCTCAGATCTCCAGTATTGCAAAAACAAAAAAAAAAATTATATGTTATATTTTGTCAGGGCTCCAGTTACACTCGCTGAGAGACAAGGCTTTTTTTTTTCAGAGGCATGGGGGAGGGAGTAGGTGTGGGTAGGTGGTTTTTCCAGTAACACTGAATTGTTTGAAGATTAGGGACAGGGTACAAGCATAAAACCTCTAGCACAGGACACCACTGTGACTGTACTTCTCAGCTAACATCTCAGAAGGGTCCTCCTTCAGCTCCTCTGAGTTTCTAGCTTTGTCAGCAATTGCGTATCAGACGTCACCTCTGCAGATAACTCCATCAATAGTTTCTGTGCAACGTTTCTCCCGCCTGTTCTGAAAGGCTAGAATTGTCCACCTTTGCTTTTCACAGAATCATTTCAGTCAGTGTTGCTTTTCTAATGTTTACTGGGGAAGACCCTAATTTTGTACTCTCAGTATTGAATCTCTGTTGATCTGCTCTGGAAGAGCCAAGAGAGCAAATGCTGTTAAATTTTACCGCCTAATTTTTCCCTTTTAAAAGTGATGAGGGCTGGGTGTGGTGGCAATGCCTATACTCCAAACACTAGGAAGGCTGAGGCGAAATGGTAGTGAGTTCATGGCCAGCCTAGACTATCCAGCAAGACTCTGGGAAAGAAAGAAGGAAGGAAGGAAGGAAGGAAGGAAGGAAGGAAGGAAGGAAGGAAGGAAGGAAGGGAGGGAGGGAGGGAGGGAGGGAGGGAAGGAAGGAAAGAAAGAAAGAAAACCAGCCAGCCCAAACCCTTAGGAGGTGTCCCACCTTTTTGTAGCTGGGGCTCAGACATGTCTGTCTTCTATTAGAGGGCTTCTGGGGGTGCCTGTCAAGGACCATTTGTGTGAGGGCCCGAGGGGCCACCAGTGAAGGACTTTAAGAAAGAGGGAAACTGGCAGACATGAGTCACTGCTTATAAATAAACTCTTGACTTCCAGGGGAAGGAGTGGTTTTGAGTAACAGTTGGTGTATGCCACTCTGATTGGTCCCCATCCAGCACCCTGTGGATGTGATTAAATTCTAATTGCATGGGATAAGTAAGAGGGCTTCAGCGGGGGGAGGGGGGATGAAGAAAGCACAGCCATGCAAAACTTCTGTGCCATACAGAGCATACACCAACAGTACTGTGAGGATGGGGGGAAGCAAACATGGATCAGCAATCCTCCTGACTCTCAGCACCACCTGGGACACACGTAACAGGGGTAGCATAGGACTTCTTCCTGCTTCAGCAGGTGGAGCCTCATCATTGGTAACAGAGACCTCAGCAACAGACAAGACCAAAAGAAATACATATGAAGGCAGGGGAGAATGTTAGTGAGAAACCCAAGACAGGTGTAAGATTTGGTAAGAAGACCAACACTTGCCAGTGAAGGTACCTAAGACAGCTCTGAAGACTTGCAGAAATGTCTGAGGGGATCTCTGAGGGGTGACTAATTGTCAGGGAATTTTCTGATGGACACAAAAGTCATAGATAACAGAAATGTAGTGAGTAGTTTACGTCAATTGTCACATTTAGTTCTCATAGTTAGGCAAGCATATCCTCATTTTGCCAGTGAAAAAGGAAGAAATCAGAGAGGGAAATAATTTTCAAGGAGTCACACAGCTTGTGAAGCTTTACCTAATCCAAGCCTTTTTAATTCTAAAGTCAGTGATCTATCTCTACACTATAGAACCTCTAAAGAGAACCAGAATTGAGCCAACACATTCAGTCAACAAACATATTTACATATTTTATTATATTCTAACATGATTCTAGCTACTCACCATGTAATAGGGAGCAAAATAAAAAAAAATCCCTGCTCATATTTGGTTTCAAGATTGAGTCTTATTAAAATTGTAGCCCTCATGTTGTTTCAGGTCTGACCTTAGACCAATGAATTCCCTAAAGAAGCTTGAACAACTCTAAAGCCTGAGATGACTTTGAATTCTAGCATGTTCGTTACTCAGTCATGCTGAGGACCAGTGGTCAACAGCTCCCACCACCATTTGTCCATACGTAATCTGTTCCATCACATTGATTTGTAAGAAAAATGCAACTCACTTAATGTCTGTTCCCAAAGAATGAGAGTAACTTGTGAAGGAGAGCAGTTAAGGACAGGGGAATCAGAATGCCTCACCCAAGGACAGAAATAGAGGATACAATGCCTCTGACTATCGCTGATGCCGAGGCAAGATGTGTTGCATTTCTAAACAGCATCCACACATATAGCTTATACACAATCAAGCTCTTATCCATGTTCCTTGGAACAGATGGGATACCAAGTTAGGCAGGTCAAGAACATTGTGAATGTATTTATACAACTGACGCAGAGAAGTGAATACTGGCAAGGTGGACTGGTGAGAGCCAAGCACAACCCCATTGCTGGAAACGCTCTATACCTCACTGAAGGAAGTGTGAAGTCCACAGGATCATAATGTGATTCCCATTTTAATTAAATCTATAACAAGAGATGTATAGCACAGAGGTTAAGCGAAGGAACTCTGGAGAACTACTTGAGTTTGAATTCCTGTTGTGCCCCTTACTAGCTGTAAGACCTTAAATAACTGATTTGTCTTTCCCTCATTTTTCTCACCTATGACATGGAGTTGATAATAATAAATCTACCTCACAGAACTAGCAGAAAGTGCTAGCTATTACTAAGGGAGTAAGATTCTTTGGATCACAGGTCATGATTGATATAATGCTTGTTTCCTTTATCCTCATTCAAAGAAGAAAGGAAGATGATCCATCCACTTTTCCTTTCACTTTTGAGCTAGGTTTTAGTAGAATTTTAACATTTTTGATGGAATTAAAAGAAGCCACTCATGGTCTTGACTCTTACAAACACCCTACAGTTTTCTTTCCCTGGTACAGCAGCAAACTTGGAAACCACGTGAAGAGATGGAAACCATCCAAACATCTCTCTGCCTGGGTCTATAAGAGATTGTATGGGACAGAGGAATCTTCCCCCTCCTACCCTTATCCACACTGGATGTGTAGCTTGAGCTAGAAACCAATATTTACTGTATCAAGCCACTAGGACGTACAGGTTCACTGTTACCACAGCACAACCTTGCCTATCCTGACAAATTCATAGACTCATATCAGTCTGTAGCAGGTGCTTCTCCCCTGTGACACAGGCTTTCATGTTCCTAAAAAACTTGAGTCTTCAGTGCCTTAAGCGTCAGGTTTTTCAAGTCCTAGAGTGTGTAAATTTCTTCATTTAAACCCCTAAGCTTCTTAAGAACCGTGGATTCTTCTTATATGACTAAATGCAACTATTTTTAAAGGAAAATATTTTCCATACCTTCTCAAGTGGTATCTCAGCAAAAAGTCCCAATGCTGGTTTTTTTTTTTTTTTCCAAATGTGATACTTACTCACTTCACTACCCATTAATCATCAAGTTTCCTTCTGTCTTGTCTCTAAGTCCAGGTCATGGCTCTAGCCTCTGTAGAGTCTTTGTCTTTCTCTTTTCTAGAAGCTTAATTTACTTAGAGTTAACATCAGCTCTTAGCAATACAAGACTTCATTTTGGGGATCATATTTTTATCACTCCAAGGAGATTAAGAGGAAGAATTCTTATAGAACCTACCTTCAATAAATGCCCTATAAGTATTTATTGATTCATTTGATTTTTCAAGACAAGTTCTCATGATGTAGTCCAGGCTGACCTGTAATTCATGATCCTCCTGCCTTGGCAGGCCAGAGTATTGGTATTATAAGTGTGAGTCACCACACCTTTCTATTTCTATAAATATTTAATCAATTAAATTTCTAAACAACATTTAAGCCCAGGCTTTATACATTCTTGACCCCTTCATCTCAGAATAGATTATGAGTTACAGCACTTCCCCCAACTCTTGGGGGAAGGCAGGTACATGTGGTGTGCATTAGAAAGCTACAAGGAGTAGAAGAGTCCCAGAGTTGACACATTTGTTTCTACTTCCTTTTATACTGCTTAGTAAATATAGTTAAATTCTTACCACAACCATGGCATATCTCCAAGCAAGCCATAACATTCTCCAAGGATGGCAGCCATGCTTTCTATAGATCAAATATTGAGCCTCTTTTTTTAAGATCTAGTACAATACTTTGTGTTTATATAATTACTTATCATTAATAAGATATTTTCTTATTTATTGTCTTATTTGAACTTTTAATAATCAATACTCCAACCACCTGATTCAAGACCCCACTGCCAAGTTATAAAGAGGCTTAAAATGCGCATTTGGGGCATTTTTGGGGTTGATTTATTTTTCTACACACCCAGCAAAAATTTCCTCCAGTTGAAATTCAGTCCTGAACACAACTCCGTGTCCACCAGTCTGAGCTGGCCACTTGGCACGGGCAGTTTCCTGTTTCCTTAGCCACAGTATCTGCCAATTTTTTTTACCCTTTTAAGCTCCATCTTGGAACAAGCAATGGCCACTAGCTGAGAACCTTTCATCCAGAGCTCCATTTCAACCCCTAGACACCAGAATCTAAAGAGCCATATTTTTTTCAGTTAGTCTGGGCCAGTGCCTAAAGCCCTGGAACCAATTACCTAGCTCAGTAAGAAGCCACTGGGTGCTTCTGGGAGATGTACAGGTAGGAAACTCAGAGGCAACTCAAACTTTAGGGCTCAGAAAGTAAGAACTAAACTGGTTTCTGGGCAAGAGAAAGAGGAGACCTGTCCTTATTAGAACCTCTCTTCCATTGGCTCTGAGAGAAAGCTTTATTGTTTTTCTCCTATCCTCTCCAACCAGGACCCTCAGGCTCCTTCTGCCTGCCTTAGATGGCCAACCACTAGGAAAGCTCTAAAAAAAAACAAGACATATTGTCTTTCTCTAAGGCTCAGTTCTCAGCTCCTCTCTTCTATCCCTAGACTCCTCCAGGATTCACAAACTACACAGCTTCCACCAGCCTTTGGTGCACAATTCTCCACAAAGCATCAGAGTAGTACCCGGGACACCAGGCTGCGTTGCTACCTACACGTCTAACCTTAAATTTCACAGGCTCTAAACTGATCTCCCACCTCACCCCTCCACTACTCCTGTAATCCTGGCCTCATTTGTCTCCCAATGTTTCTGTTCTTATCAATGTCACATCATTGGTTCAGTCACTCAAGATCTATGGGTTCATACTCACTAGGTACCTACTCGGTCCAGGCTCTGTCCTAGGTGCTGGGGATTCATCAGGGAACAAAAAACCCTGCCTAGTCAAGAAATACATACATTTGATCAGAGGTTAAGTAGTATAGAGAAAAATAAATCAAATATTAATAATACTGAGGACAGGAGATGCATTAATTCAGAAAAAAACATCTTTTCAGGGGGTGAGGCAGCACAGGGCTGGAGGTAGCACTCAGGGCCTCATGCATGGTAGGCAAGTGCTCTACCAACCCAGGGAAGTCTTTCTGATATAACGCTGAGACCTGAAGCAGTGACAAATTTAAGCAGGATACCTCTGGACTGCCATTGTCCCAAGTGAAGAGCACAACAAATGCAACTACCAGTATAGCTGAGTATCTTGGGCAAGGGAAAAGATGGTAAAAAGATAGATAAGTCAGTCTCCTATCAGTTCCTGTAGATGAAAGTTTTTATTTTGACTCTTATACTCTCTAATCTTTTGCCAAACTGCAATCATCCCACCCCTTCAGGCTCTCTTTTTTCCATTTCTGTTGCCTCCACCTCATAAAAATGCTTATTACTTCTCATTTGAATTATGACGCTGGCCTCCTGAGTGATCTTTCTGCCTCTTGTCTCTCCCTACCATAATCCTCCTCACGGCTGCCTACTATTCTTGGAGCACACTTCTGATTATCATCATCAGATCATCAGCATACATTTGCGTAGCTCTGAGTGAAAGTGTACTCAGCCAGGAGGAGAATGAACACAGAGGATGGGTTCCAGCAGATTCCCAGCATGTCTGTGTCAGAAAGAGATGGGACTGTCAAAATTGTGTTGTCAAACATGTCAGAGCTCTGTTTTATGCCACACTGTAAAAGTTGCAAAGTTTTCACCAAAATAAAAAATAAATAGATGCATTAGTCACAACCTCTTTAGCTATTATAATCCAGTTTGTCTCTGGAAAGGTAACATGCAAGCTCATGTGAATAAAACTCCTATCTCTTTAGGAATGGCTGGTTCTAGGTGCTCAGCAAAGGCAACCTAAAATCATACTTCTCCCCCTCTTGAATCTACTTTTACTGGGTATTGAACGGACCCTGCTCATGAGGTGGCAAAGGGGACCAGTACTGGCTTTGGCTCATACCTTTCTAGCTTTGCAATTTCAGTGGAAAAAGGATACTTCCTTGGGTTGCTGTGAGTTCAAGGACAGTCTAGGCTACACAGCAAGTTCAGGACCAGCCTCTACTGTAAAGAAAGACCCTTTCTCAAATAAATAAATAAATAAATAAATAAATAAATAAATAAATACCTAGTTCCTCTAGCAAAAGTTCCAAGGCTGACTTTCTGGACAAATAACATACTCCCAAAAACAATCACTGTGACTTTTGGACAGAAATCATAAGCTAGCAAAGTGAAACTCCCATGTTGTTAGTCTACCTGGGCTTTAAGTACCAGTGTCTCCTCCTGGTGGACCCAAGCCACCCTATCAGCTCCTCAACATTCAAGGTATAACCTCCATGGGGCCTTTCTGGAATTCTTCTGGTAGCTCTCCTGCCTCTGTGGGGCTCTTCCACATATCTCTGCAGGTTTCCACGTGTTGTGGCAGGTCTCCACAGGTCTCTGCTGCTCTTGACTCTCTGATGCTCTGCCACCCTTTAGAGTTCTTGAAGGGCAAGCATCCCTAATATTACCAGATCTTTAGGTGCAACCTGCTCAATTCACACTACTCAAGGTAAGAATAAAGGGTAGGCAAAAGAACCTCCCAAGGGAGGCTTTTGTCTGCACCTCTGCTGCATGAGGAGCCTTTCTGGCCTGACCTAAGGAGTGTAAGACAATGCTGTTCATATAGAGGAGTGATCCACACATGCAATGTTGCATGTTTAGCAGAGCTTTGTGGGGGCATCTGAAGTAGTGACAGAGGCCAGTGGGGTCACCTGGAGGCTTTAGGGTAGAACCATCCCTAGCAGCTGCAGAGCAGAGTCATTTGAGGTACTTGTGCCCTTGAAGCCTGCTCTGTCTAAGGAAAGCATCTCCTGGAGCAGCGTGGGGCATTTAGAAGCCCTCGGCTATCATGATGATAGGTCTGTGAATTGCAGGAGAAGCAGCTACTTGATTGACATCTCCTGCATTTTCTCAAAAATGGTGAGGCTCATATTACAACTCTGATTGCTTCCAAGGAGTCTCTAGAAGGGGTCACTGTGTTGACATGGTCTTTTGAGCCATGGAATTTTGGAGATAATAACACAAGTCCCTGATCTTTCCCCAGTCATTGCTCTGCCAGGTGTGGTCCTCCAGCAGCTCCACAAAGAGGAGCACTAGGGGCCTGAAGCAGCCCAGCGCAGGGGAGAGGCATTGTGGCTGTTGGCCAAGCTGTGGCTCCTATCACAGCTGTAGGAGCAAGCTGCTGGCCGACAGGGCAGCTACAGAGGCAACCACACAGAGGGTGGAAGATGCTGAGGATAGTAACTCTGGACCACTCCCAGTGCAGTGAGGGAGAGTGGTGTGACAGCTGTCAATGAGGTCATGCTCCCTCTAGATATCACAGGAAAGGCAGAAAGGTCAGACCTTGGTTTTTTTTCTATCTTAATTAGTCAGATGTAGTTAAGTATCCACACCTAGAAGTGGGGGAGAGGAAGTTAAACTCACTTCAGCTATATGGCAAGACAGTGGAAGATGGGTGGTTCCCTGTATTAGTTCATGTTACAAGTTATAATGAAATACCTGAGGCTAGATAAATTTATAACACAAGAGGTTTATTTAGTTCACAGTTCTAGAGGTTGAAGGGTTTACCATCGATGATGGTCTTCTTACCAAAAGAGTCGGTGTAGGAATCACATAGCAAGAAATAGGGAATGCAGATGAGCACATGTGAGCCCTCTGCTCTCTCTCTCTCTTTTTATAAATTCACCAAGATTCAATCATGAGGGCTTCACCCTAATGACATTACCTAATCCTAATTACAACCCTAAATCTCATCTTTAAATACCATTGCCAGATGAAATTTTTACCTTATTAACACTTCATAGTAAGAATTACATTTCAATAATGAATATTTAGTGGACATACTCAAGCCATATACAAATTGTATCCCAAAGGAAATTTGGCACTGAAGATAAGGAAAGGAAAGTGAGTAGGCAGAAATAAGTGTTACAATCAAGTATGAGGAGTGCCATGTTTGGTGAGTTCACACACTTCCAACTACCCAATGGGCTCCTACCCTTAAATTTTTTAGTCATGTTGTATCTATATTCAACTGTTTCAAAGATGCTCTTGCTCCAACATCTTAAATGTCTCTTCACTGCTGCCCCCTTGACATTCAGCTATACCCCAGTTGCTTGACAACAGGACCTGAGAATGAAAAGGGTCTCTATCTCGAAGACAAGGCTTTCAATAAATTTCAGTTGTTGTCATAGTATCTACAGTAGTGGACACTGCCAGCATCATTTACCCCCCAAAGTATTAAAAAATTAGATTATCTACTGAGGCTTGATACTTACTTACACAACAATCTTATGAAGTATGTGGGATTATTCGTGTTTTACATATAGACAAGGCAATACACAGATATACTGACTCACTTGTCCACTGTTTCACACAACTAATACATGGAGATTGAGATCTGAACACAGGCCGGTCTGGCTTTTAAAGTCTGTTACAAACCCATGCAATTTTCAGTTTCTATACAAAGCAGTTAATGGCTAAAAGAGCTCCTCACATAAGTCCAGGAACAGCTCCCAAATGGAACAGCTCCCAAATCACTTGAAACTCACCTGCAGCCACGACTGCCTCTCCTGCAAGAAGGTCACTAGACTGCGTACCTCACTCTTCTTTCGGAGACAGGAAACAAGTAGAAACAGGATTGGTAACTCGATCACAGAACACTCAGAGAGGAAATGATGATGCTCAGGCTTTCTGCTGTTCTCTCACCTCAAAAGATCTTGCCTCCAGGCAGTCACCACCCACCTTCGGAAACTGGTAGCTGTGGTTTGGAACGGTGTGTAAAAATAACTAGTCTGATCGTACCAATCTCACTCCCTCCCCTGTCCAGAAGATGGCTACAGCCCTGTTTTATCTTGAGCTCCAGGGGCTTCCTGCCACTATCTAGCACCACTGGGAAGTCTTGCCCAGACTCAGCTCCCTCTGTAGTCCCTGCACTGAGCACACTAGTCTCAGGCCTAGTGCTGGGACCTGAGCATGTCCTCCATTGCTGTCCCTACCCTTTGCTCTGGAAAGGTAGGTCTGTTTTCCCTCAGCAGATAACTTCCAACCCCTATTTCCAAGCCTGAATGGGCTTGGCTGACAGCTCATGAAGTGCATCATGAGACTAGAGGAACGGCACAGCAGTTAAAACACTTGCCTTGTAAGCACAAGGCCCTGAGTTCAATACCCCAGCACCACATAAAGCTGGGTGTGATGGTGCACACGTGTAATCCCAGCAGTCAGGAGGCTGAGGCAGGCAGACTGTCCTGAGTCCAATGCCAGTCCGGGCTACACCAGTGAGTTCAGGACCAGCCTGGGCTACAGAGAGAGACCCTGACTTAAATTTAAAAAAGAAAAAAAAGTGTATCATGAAATAATCCTGGCTAACCTGCAAAGGCTCAGAGACTTGAGGAAGACAGACAGGCCTGAAAGTTGGTCTCAGCAGATACCTAGAGGCCCATGAGCCCTATGAAGGCCTAAAGTATCCTAAGGTGACCAAGTGAAGCCTAGTTGGCCATGTGTGAGGTTACCAGTGGAGAATAAGAGTACAGGTGTGGGTGTGGGTGTGTGCGTACCCCCATCTGTATGTATGTATTAAATGCAATGGGTTGGCTTGGTGCTTTGCCAGGGCCTAAAGCCTGAAGTTTACATAAACAGTGATCCAGAGGTCAATGAGCTACTGAATCTGGCTCTAAGTCAAGCTCATTGTGCTAGACACTGGGGCACCTGGGCCTGGCATGGAGGAGGTCTGGGGACACAGCTGGGAGGACTTGTTACCAAGTAACTGAAGTTGGTCCAGGACGAGCACCTGGCTAAGGATGCCCCAGGGCAGAGCTAAGTTAGCAAACTAGGCAGGGGGCATGGAGGAGTACCTCACTCAGTCAGATCTGAAACTCAGAGCCTTAGATTTTATGAGTGGTCAGGTAGAAGACACCAGGCATCTTGAGCTGATGAAGATCAAGGTTGACTGTATTTTATTCAAGGTACTTGGGATTTACAGTGGTTGACTATTTCAGAATATTGAGTCCACCATATTGATAGAAAGCTAATTTTAAATAGACTCCCTGACATTTTAAAACATTATTTTGAACCTTTCAATGGGGAACATTTTACCAAATCCTATCACTGGGATTACTTTGAAGCAAAATAATACCAAATCATTTTACCTACAAATATTCTGGTAAATACTGCTAAAATTACACAGTCATTCCCAATTCTGAGCAAATTTGCACACTCCCCACCCTCGGGCCATTTGGCAACGTCTGCAGACCGTTAGTCTTTTTTTATAGATGACAGACACTTGGCAGTGTGTGGTTGCAACACTGGAGGTGGGCAGGGGTGGTTACTAGCATCCTTGGGTAGAAGCCAGGGGTACTGCTCAATAGCCTCCAATGCACAGAACAGTTCTTCACAGCAAAAAGTTATTGGGACCAAAATAAAAATGATAACAAGACTGAAAAATGTTTTAGAGGTTAAGAGATAAAAGCACTTTGAATACATAACTATAATTTATTAGCATTCATTAAAACTGACAATAATTCCTTAGCATCATTAAATATACAATCAACATCATAATGCCCCCAATTGTCTCGTAAGGTTAAAAAATGCTTTGAAGCCAAGTATGGTAGTACATACCTGTAAATTCTACCACTCTAGAGGTTGAGACAAGAGGATCATGAGTTCCAGGCTCATCTAGACTTCACAGCAAGACCTGTCCCAAAAACAATTTTTTTTCCTTTGATATATCAGGATCCAAATAAGAGTCATACATTGCAGGTGGATGACATATTCCTCATGTCCCTTTGAATCTGCAAGTTCTCATCTTTCCTTTTCATGTAATTTATTTATTATAATAGAAATTGAATTTTAGTTACAAGAGAATACATGAATATATTTTGGAATCAAAATTGAAACATTACAAATAAAGTGAAATTCCCTTCACTGATCTTTCAATACCAACACTTTACCCAAAGAATAATTTGCATTTCAAAAAGCAAACAATAATAACAACAAAAGCTTCAAGTTTATTTTTCTGAAAAATTAGCTCTGGATAGGTACTCCAAGGCTAAAAGAGACAGCTCTGTGATACTTTTAGGGTCCCTGGTTCCCTCTAGCTCTCTGTCCTACCATCTGTGACTATGGTCCTCATCCTTATGGTCCAAAAATATAATGGAGAACCAGTTTGGATACCTTCATTTAAGGCAGCTGGATGAAAAGTGGTGAGGAAGGGTGTATTGGTCCACATTAGTTTCCGAGGGCTGCTGTAGCAAGGCACCTTGAGCAAACGGTTTACATAACAGAAACGTCCTGCCTCACCATTCTCACAGTCCTGGAGGCACCACTTTGAGATCAGCACGTTGGCAGGATAGGCTCTTTCTGATAGCTGCAATGAAAGCCCTGTTCCGAGTCACTCTACTAACTACTACAGTGTCCCATTCTGATGGTCTTCAAGCTTCTTTAATTTGTAGAAGCAACCCCTGATCTCTGCCTTCATCTTCACAGAGTGTTTACTCTGTATATATGTGTGTGCGTCCAAATTACTTCCTTACTCTGTATATTTCATAAGGATACATTTGTATGTACATTCTATGTCAGAGCCCACCCTAGTGAATTCATTGTAGCTACTTACATTTTCAAGGACCCTATTTCCCATAGAGCCTCATTTTGAGGTATTAAGGATTGAGACATAGTATATAAACTTCAGCAAAATGCAACTTCATTTATCATTCTCCATAGGGAGATTCTGTAGAAGTCTCTTGCTCTTCTTTGTTTATATACCTGCAGCTAAAATTTAGTCTCCTGTCCACACCTAGCTGTGAGAGTTACTGGGAAATGTAGTCTTTCACTGAGTATGTGGCCATCCCCCTACCATCCACCCCTAAATTCAGTTTTCTGTTACCAAAAAGGAAGAGAAAATGGACATCAGGCGCTCTGCCATGGAATGCACCTTCCGGGTCTGTCTCTGTGTTACATACACAGCCATATATTCTTCAGTATTGCACTTGGATGTTAGATTTTTCATCCCAGATATCTTCATCTCTTACAGAGCACACACTGGGATCCAGGCTCCACCTGAGGGTCCATATTTTTATCTGTAATCCTCAAAACCCTGAATGGGTTTCACTTAAGCCTCAAGGCCCCTCATCTGCACAAAGCCTTTTCAAGTCCCCCTCCCCTAATTTTGGATTTAATATGACACATTTGTTCTCTTAAAAGTGACAATCAAATTATGCGAGCTTCGGCTGCTGGGTCTGCCCTTCCCACAAGGTTAACAGCATTACCCTCATCTTACAGAAGAGGGACTGGGAACCAAGAGAGGCAGGCAGTCCATCTGGATGCACAAAGTCAGTAGAGGTGTTGTTTTAAACCCAGGTCTGTCTGGTTCCAAAATGAGGCCCATTTTCTCACCCTTTGTCTGTTAATAGATTCCAGAAGTATTTCTCAATGGCAGATCCTCATCCACAGTCCCACTGGGCTGTGTGGAGTCCCTGATTTGCCCTCTGGCTCAGTGGGGGCTGTTGTCAAGTGGAGCCTGCCACTGAGGAAGGAAACATCTTCTGTGGAAGATGAGCCTTGGCTATGCCCAGTCCTGGGAGCACACTGTAGTTGGTTCCAGAGCTGCTGTGACAAAGAGCCACAGCTCAGTAGCTGTCTTACTCAATCCTGTGCCGCTATACCAATCTACCATGCTGGGCTAGGGCTTGGGTAAGGGTTAGTGATGTCAACAAGAGCTCAGAATTGCACTGCAGGGCAGGGCCACACACTGTGAGAAACCTAAGTGGAACCAGTGATCTAGGTCCTGCTTAAGACAGGAAAACTCTTTAACACTCTGCCAAGTGTGAGCACATGAGTACCAAGGTTTATCTGTTTGTCTGCTTAGAAAAATGAACTACGCAGGTATATTTTTCTGTGTTACCATGCACATTAGGGTGGTTCCTGGGGAAATCACTGACAAATTCAGAAGGCAAGTAAGGAAAGCCATGTGAAGACAGAAGGAACAGAAAAAACATTTTCAATTTATCAGTTCCACAGCCTCACTTCCTAAACAGCAAGATGTTGGCTAGGAGTGCATGTCATAACAGCAAAACCCCGGAAATAACTGACATGTTCATCAACAGTGGAGTAGAAAATATGTAGCATTTGTGCACAATGGAATACTATACAGCCATAAAGAAAGGCAGATACATAGCATCTGAAAGAAAATAGAGCCACCTTAAATCAATAAGGTTCTGTGAATTGAATCAAACACAAAGGACTGGGTATAAATAGGTGGCTCTGATTTTAGATTGCTATATATACATATATATACATATATATATATGCTCAAAAAGAACCTAACATAAGAGAGAAGGAAGAGGGATGATACGCTGCTAGGAAAGGAAACAGACATGAGAGGGGAGGGGAGAAGGGAAAGGTTAAGAGGGAGAAAGTGAGGCATACAGGACAAGAGACCAACAAGATGCAGCTGTAGATCTAGATCGTGCACATTCCAAAAAAAAAAAAAAAAAGACATTGGCTAGAGGTAGCAGAGGTAGTGGCAGAATGTTGGGATGCCAGATTTCACAGGTGGGAAAGAAACCAGTGCCAATCCCGGGCCTATTTCGGCGTTCTTCAGCTGCTTTTTTTTTTTTTAACTCAGTTTCAACATTTACTAATATTATACCGGACACTACGGAGGCCTTACTTTCCTCAAAACATTCAACCAGTTAGATACTATTATTTTCTCAACTTTTCAGGCAAGATGCTGAGCTTCAGAGGTTAAGGACTTGCCAGAATCACACAGCCATGAGTGGTGGAAGCTGTGGTTCTGAGAATGTCTTTGGGTCCCACCTCTGTTCTCCATATCCTGGGAGATGAGAATTCCTGAGGGTGGGTTCCCATCCTGTTCAGGGGCTGGAGAGAGGGGCTGCCCATCTCCAGACCCCGCCTCTGGCTTGCAGGTCACTCCATTGGATAGCAGCACAGGCGGCAGCAGGAGGCCGGCAGCCTACTCCCTGAGTCTCCAGAAGGAGGGGAGGAAACTGCCTAATTAAAGTTGGCTCAGTGCCCAGAAGCCTCCGCAGCCCACGGAGTTGTTTCCCATGCGTTCTCGGTGCCTGGTGATACAGACTCTTCATGTTTATGTGGCGCAGTACACTGTGCTCCATGCACATGAAGTCTCGTGAGCTGGTTTTACCCATCCAAGCAGCTCCGGAGCAACTGAGAGTACCCCTGCTCTAATTTAGGAGAAACCAGTGTGTGCAATCAGTAGGTGCCCATAGCTTATTAAAGATGAGAAACATGGTCCAGGCAGCTCTGTTTACTAAGAGGGAAATGGTCTCTGGCAGGTTCTGACACGTGGTCTGGGACAGAGCTACATTTCCCCTCCAAAAACAGTAGCCTTCCTCTTTGCTCTGAGCCCCAAATCTGAAAACGGGCTGGTGGAGGAGGACTCTTCCCTGCAATGGCATCTCAGAGAAGCCCAAGGTAGGGGTCAGCCCCACGCCTCAGGAGTGTCTGTGTATGTGTGTGAGTGTGGGCGTGTGTTTGTGTGTGTGTGTGTGTGTGTGTGTGTGTGTGTGTGTGTGTGTGTGTGTGTGAGGCAGGGTCTCATTACTGACTACAGGCTAGTCTTGAACTCATGATCTTCTTGCCTCAGCCTCCTGAGTGCTGGGATCACAAGCGTGGACCACTATGTCCAGCTTTCCCTTTTGAAGCACCCAAACCAATACTTTTACAGAATGAGTGACTAGTCAGATGAGCATGGGAGACCACATGTGAGATCAACCGCGCAATGAGGAAGTAAAGGAGCACCTGTTTCCATGCCCCTGGAGATCCGCGGCCCCAAGGCAGCCTTGCAGTCTTGGAGAAGCTCTTTTTTCCCTTTGGTGGCTTTCTCTTTGTTCAGGAATCTATGGTCCTTTTGCAGTTTTCTTACTTAACAGGCTTCAGGGAAGAGGGCAAGATGGATTGAAAAATAAAACAATAACAACATGTAGGGGCTCAAGAAATAGCACAGAAGTCAAAGCGCCCTCAGTTGGATTTCCTAGCATCGCGTAAGCTGGGCGTGTTGGCTCACACCAGTGACCCCAGCACGCAGGAGGCTGATGCAGAAGGCTCACTGTGAATTCAAGGCTAGCCGGGGCCACACAGGGAACTCAACCAGCCTGGACTACAGAACAAGACCCTGTGGCAAAATCGTAACAACAACAACAACAATAACAACCTTAGGTTATTTGGGTTAGGTGGAAGGATGTGTTTTCCTTCAGTCTGCTTACAAGAGGGCAGAACGGGCTCTGTTTTACTCACAAGACCATACGCACACCCTACTCTTGAAATGATTGGAGGTTATAGCTACTGGTAGAAATTTTAAGATACTTGATAATTATTTGAAAAGAATAATAAACTCATTACATGTCGATAATTATTTAAAAATAATAAACTCATTACATGTCAACATCATACAATTCTATTTAAAAGTAACATCTTAACGTCTGGTCAAGATGGCAGCTGAGTAACAGCACTGCACAATGTCTCCTCATCGACTCACTTAAAAAGTCAGGAATTTAGTTAGAAAAAGCGTGTTTGGTGTAGCTAGGAAAGAGAGGAGCATCTCCAACAACTGAAAGGCGGCCAGTGGGAGGCCAGAAATTCTGAAGGGTCATCGAAAGCAGAGGAAAAAAAAAATCCTCACGACCCAGGAAGCCGCCACAGCCAGCTGCAAACGGCTGGAGCTGCAGGCAGCTGCAGACGGAGGAAAGGTTGTGGGGACCTGAACATCTGACGGAGCTGGGAGAGGACAGTGCACCCCCAACGACGGACACGAGGCTGCGGGTGGGTCAGAAATCCTGAAGTCACGTCAGAAGAGGAGGAAAAAAGCAGCCGACTCAGCACGGCCCCGAGCTGCCAGCATCCACAGACCAAAGACAGAGGAAGGTCCAGGGGCCAGAACCTCAGCCTGAGGTAAGCGTAGATCCAGATAAGTGGGAATTGTCAGCAGCTGGCGGCCCCAGCCTACAAAACACCAACCTGCGGGTGTGTGTATTACAAACACAGCGTGTGCTCCCCCTAGAAAAGGCCCTGGGATCCCAGATCAGAAACAGAGCTCAGCAGCCATCGCAGGCAGTGACGTCAGCAGGAGCCATTTTCTTTCCTGTGCACCAGAGGTAGCAGAACCATGGGGAAACGTGGTTACAAATCTCCTATAAAAAGACCTGACACCCCAGATGATGATACCAGGGATTCTGAAATTGCAGAATCCAAAGAAGAAAAGGGCAAAAATGATGGTAACTCTGGGCCCAGAAAAAATCAGTGAATTAAAGCAGGAATTAAAGCAGGAAATAAAACAGGCAGCAGAAGAGCTCCACCAACACATAGCTACGCAAAAAGCAAGCCTTGAAAAGCAACTAGGAGAACAACGAAGAAACAGACCAGAAGATAATGAAGATAATGAAGAAATTAGAGAACACAACAGAGATATACAAAAACTGAATGCAGATATTCAGGAAATGAAAAACACACAGGAAATAATAAGCAACCACTTTAAACAACTTCAGAATAGAATGTCAGACCTAGAAAATAAAGTGACTGAGTTGCAACATACAGGCCATGAAGAATACAAAGTAATAAGAAAATGAATCATTACAACGGCTGATAGATGATTCAAGGAGAAACAACCTCAAAATTATGGGAATCCAGGAGAAGACTGAGGACAAAACAAAAGCCTTAAAGGACATGTTTAATGAAATAAAGGAAGAAAATTTCCCAAATCTAAGAAAAGAAATGAACATGGAACTATTGCAGGTATATAGAACACCAAACAACTTTGATCAAAAGAGATCCTCATCATGACACATCATAATTAAAATTCTAGAAACCCAACACAAAGAGAAAATACTAAAAGCGGTAAGAGAAAAACAGGTGACCTACAAAGATAAGCCCATCAGGATAACTTCAGACTTCTCAATCCAAACTCTAAAAGCAAGGAGATCATGGAGCAATGTCAACCAAGCATGAAAAGAACATAAATGCCAACCAAGACTGCTATATCCAGCAAAATTATCTTTTAATTTAAAGGGAGAACTTAAAACTTTCCATGACAGAGACAGCTTAAAGGAATTTGCAGCCACTGAGCCAGTATTGCAGAGAATACTTAAAGGAAACTTAGAAAGTGAAAGGGAGGCCAGCGACACCAATGACCCCAGAGGAAAAGCAACAACAGCTAGAGGAGAATGAGCTGAGAAAAAAGTATTTTAGTAATCAGTGAAATATGAGTAAATAAGTTATGAAAGTTAAAGAATTCTGAAATAACTAAATTTGCCTTCATATCTGTCACTTTAGTATATTTATGTGGTATAGATTTAAGTTCATTTAATGTAGCAATGTGATACAGTTTTAACTTTGTTTTACTATAGCAATTCACTTATTAGATCACTGATGAAAATTTATCCTAAGGAAACTGATTGATGTAAAGATAACTCTGTGAATGTACAAGTACACACCTTCCAATATTCAGCTAAGGCATTTGAAATTTAAATTTTTTTCTTCTTTCCCATATTTACTAGTCTTCTGAACTACACACTTGTAGTTATTTTCTAACGTGAACTGGTGGGTAAGGCCAGGGTTAACAATAACAACAAAGATATAGCAAAATATAGAAAAAAAAATTTTGGTAAATATCCCAGTAAAGGGATTGGTTGGATTCAGAGAAGAGGCATCAAGACTTAACTACTGCAAACCCATTAGAGAAACAGGAAGCTGGGGTAGAGTGGTGACTTGAGTGAAATGACTTAGGCATGGAAGATTAATATGTTAAACACTGTATGGTTTCTCGGACTTGGAAAACCCAGAACACAGACATTCTTTGGAACCATATGAAGTGACAGCCGGAGTCGGGGGAAGGGAGAAGGAGGGGGTGGGAGGGTAGAAAATGGGAAGGGATTGTAAAGTCGATATAATACATAGATGTATGAAACACCCAAATTCATTGTAAATACTATGTATTACATCTGTATATTAATAAAAATAGTGGGGGGGGGGGAGGTCACATCTTCCAAAATAAAATACTTAGTGAGAAGAGTGATATTATTTTTGCATTTTTGAAATGTTTTTAAATGTCTGCATTAACATTGTAGAAGGCAGCCAGTCCCTCATATCTGCCTCTGTGTCTGGTATGTTAACAATGTGTTGCTTTGGTTAAAGTATGTGAAAAACTTGGCTTTACACAAATACGTAGCTAGGAAAGGGACGCCTAGAGTAGTCTTTTTTAGATAACTGTGAATATTATTCTTAATAGTGCACCAAAATTCAAGTAACCTACATGTTACTAGCAATGTAGAATCTGAAACTATGCCACTGGACTTTTCATACTCTGTTGTTTGTTTGCTTGTTTTAGTGCTGGCGATCGAACCCATGAGGTTGCACATGCCGAAAAAGCCTTCTGCTGCTAGACTCCTGAGTGCTGCTCCTAAACTCACTATGCAGCACAGGCTGCCCAGGCTCAGCTGCCACCTCCTCCAACACCATTGTGTAACTGGAATGAATCTTTTGTTCATGCATGATTTTGTAGCAGTGCACCTACATCACTGGAAAATACTGGGTTATTGAGTTATGCAAGTATTCCAAATGTTGACACACTTCATTATACCATATAAGAAAAAAATCATACTCATTAATCTCACCATCAGTCTCATAAGAAAAAACAAGTCCTTAAGTATTGGGAAACTGCCAAACACCATAGTGTAGTGACATATTTGTCCAAAATTCTAATTTTCACCTAGAAACTCAAATTTTATCATTGGTAACAAATGTTATCAGTTGTCTTCCTTGGAATGACAGGCTTCTTTCATTTGGTTTTGAGAAAAGACTGTCAAAAGCCCAATCTGAAAAAGCATCCTTTGTCATTCTCATCCTTTGTCATTGTATCTTTCAAGAAAAAATAAAGAAAGGAAGAAAGAAAGGAAGAAAGAAAGAAAGAAAGAAAGAAAGAAGATATTCCAAGATAAAAAGTAGCTCATTCAACTCACAATTCAAATAGTGGCCCAAGTGCTTTTCTATGATGGTTATCCTACTTCAGAATGCAGCAAAAGTACTTTACATGCACTTTCCATTCTGTTATGCTGATTATTTCAAGAAGTGTCAATATTTAATTTAATTTAATAAAATTAGCAATTTTGACTGCTTCATCAGAACATTCTTCAGTGAAACTGGAATTTGTTTTTCCTGCAAGTGCTTGGAAGTGGTGGTTAGCTCAGTTCACTGTGCCTCCCTTGCAACCTAATATGCCAGGAGATTCTCCCAGTGTTACTCTTGTGCCATCAGTGCAAATGGTAACACAGTAGAAAAGACAAAAAATTATATATATATATTAAAAATTATATATATGAAAGTACAATTTTGGTTTCAAGAAATACCTCAAAATATGGCATGGACCCTCAGGGCTTAGGACCACACTCAGATCAACTGGCTAGTGGAGGCAAAATGTATCAGAGACTTCTTACCCTGGCTTTGCCTCAGAATAGTTCTGTCATACACAAGTCATTTCACACACAAATCTTGGCTTCCTTATTTGTAACATAAACTGACTGAGAATTAATTGAGCTTTAGGTTGTCACTGTTACCTTAGAAGCAACGTGAGATACACAGAGCCAACTTTATCACTGACTTCTTATCACTACTGTCCCTGTCTGCATCATACAAAGCTTGGTCTTTTGGGTATGCTGTTGTGAGGATATGTAAGCATGTGTCCTCTTAACACTTTACAAAGGGAAGGCAACTGGCTTTCCCTAGAGCATTCGTCTTACTGTGGAGGAGGAACTGAATACTCCAGGCTCTACTGTCCAGGGGAAACCCAGACATTAGATACTTAGGCACATATGCTATGCACTTAAACACAGTGCCTTTTGTTCTAAATGATTTTGTCAGAGGCACTTTCAGCTAATGAAGGTAGGGGAAGCTCTTTATTATGGAATTCAGGACAAAAATTTAGGAGCTAAGTCAAAATAATAAGAGAAATAGTACTTCCAGTCAAGAGAGCAGCTGATTAACAGAGATTAAAAAAAAAAAGTCTCCTTGTGGACTCATTTAAGAAGTTGAGATTATAATTAAACACTGCCTATGCAACTTATCTAGGAGAGGAAGGGGCACCCCAACAATTGAAAGGAGGCCACAGGAAGATCAGAAATCCTCAAGACACATCAAAACTGAAGGAAAACAGCATGCCAGGAGGTCTCCCCAGGCCGACTGAGAGCGGCCCTGAGCCACCAGCATCTATAGATGGAGGAAAGCCTGGAGTCCAGGCCTGTGACCAAAATAAGTGTCCTAGGAAGGGCCTCCCAAAGTCTAGATGAGAAGCAGCTCTTGGCAGCCATAACACGCAGTGATGTAACCTGGTAACGTTAAAAAAACAAAAAGGAGCCTGAGACTGAACTGTTTAGAGTAAAAGAAAGCTCAGAAGAATACATCAGCATTTTAGGGGTCACTCTTAAACAGTGCCTAGGAAGAAAATGGCACCAGAGACATTTGCAGAGAAGAAAGGCCACCAACCATCTGAACAGCTTGGGTGTAATGGGAATGCCTTCAAGGGTAGAGAACCCCACTCTCAGAGGAGAGAAGCTAGAGCAGACAGGAGAGCTTTGCTGAGGGGCTGGGGGTGATCAAGACACCTCAGAGGCCAACAGACTGTGAGGTTCTCCCTCACTGCCTACTCCCAGCACAGAGCTCAGAGGAATTGCAGCTCCACCCTACACCTCACAGCATTCAAAGAAACCTCTTAGCTAGGCCTTTAAAGTGAAGTCTCTCAACAATAAAAGCATGGGAAGATGACAAGGCAACAGGACACACAGAGAAATGCCTGAGACCCCAGAAACTAATGTCATGGACCCTGAAATAGTGGAACTCATAGGGAAAGAAATCAAAAAGCAAATAAGCAAGTAGAGCAACCAATTCAAACAAGATATTCTCAAAGAAATGCAAGCCTTGATGAGAGGGCTTAAAGCAGAACTTACTGAACAAATAGTGGTCCTCACAGATACAAAGCTCACTGAGCATATAGAAGCCACAAATGAAAAGGTAGATGAAGTAAATAAGGAAATGCAAGATATGAAGGAACATTTTGATAGACAAGTAGATATTTAGAGAAGAAATTTAGCTGAAATTCAGGGTATGAAAAATATATTTAAAAGAGGGGAAAGTCAACTTGAATATTATAAGGACAGAATTTCAGACCTTGAATACAAGGCTGAAGAAACAAACGCTTTAATTAGGCACAACTCCAAAATTAGAAATGGGCAAAGTAGCTGGATACAACAGCTGATGAATGACTCAAAGAGAACCAATCTCAGCATCATAGGTGTGGGAGAAAGAGCAGAAGACAGCACCGAAGGTATAAAGAATGAATTTTTTCACTGAAATCATACAAAATTTTCCAAATCTGGGAAAAGAAATTAATTTTCAGGTACAAGAAGCTTATAAAACACCAAATAACCTCAATTGGCAATGAGACTCACTGCAAAATATCATAATCAAAACTACAGAAATAGAACATAAAGAGAGAATATTAAAAGCAGCAAGAGAAAACAGACACTATTCTACCAAGGAAAATCCATTCAAATTACTGCAGATTTCTCAATGAAAACTTTAAAGGCCAGGAAAGCCTGGAGCAAAATATTTCAAGCTTTATAAAAGACAGCAAGTGTCAACCCAGGTTGTTGTATCCAGAAAAATTATCCATGAAAATTGAAGGGGAATTAAAATTTTTTCATGACTAAGAATCCCTTAAAAAAATATGCAACCATGACCTCAGCATTGCAGAAAATACTTGAACAAATATTTGAGAGAGACAAAGAGATAAGCAGCACCAAAGAAGATGGAAGAAACATGTAAAGAGAAAGTGTAACAAAAAAATAGACATCAACCATTTGATTGGAATCCCAGTAAAACAGTACCAGCTTCCTCATAAATTCTGTGAAACTTTCCTCCATAATTATTATTTTATTAGTATATCATTTTGCAAAACATAATAATTATATTCAATATGGGGTACTGGTATAAAATCGTAATCTGTGAAACTTTTTTGATATGTATAGACATCTAGCTGGGGATAGAGTGACAGAAGGCAGTGGTTTTGATTTCGGGCATTATTAGTTTTAAAAACAGTAAGATGTGGCAAGTAAACGGATCTTGAGGTCTGTTCCCTGAAGCTGTCATCAAGTGGTAAAAATAAAAGGCACATAACCTCAGTCCACTGGCTAAGAACTCAGTTGGCTGTTAGCTCAACCTGTGACTCTTGAATTTTATGTTTCGATTTCATGCTCTGTAACCAAATTTGTAATAATAATTTTACTTGTTTCTTCCTGCTCCTCTTTGGGAAAGAACTCTTTAAAATTTCTAAAATAACTAAGTATGTCATTATATCTATTGCTTTATGTGTAAGATAGTTTTGTGATATAAAGTCAAGTTCACTTAATATAGGGACTTACTCGATCTTTGATATAAGCTTAGCCTAAGAAATTTGATTGATGTAAAGATAACCTGAATGTCTTTTGTACAGCAGCACAATTTATAATAGCCAAATCTTGGAAGAAGCCAATATGCCCGAGTACAGACGACTGGATAAAGAAGATGTGGTATATATACACAATGGAGTATTACTCTGCCATTAAGAGTGACACATTTGAATCATTTTTAGGAAAACGGATGCATCTTGAGACCATTGTGCTTAGCGAAATGAATCAGACCCAGATTCTTGGATTATTATATGGTTTCTCCAATATGCAAAAACAAAACCATAAAAAATGTAAGAGATACAAAAGAAAGAAGATGGACTTTGTATAAAGGAAAGAAAAGGGGAGGTAAGAGGGTGGGAAAGAAAAAGGGAAGTGATATGAAAAAGAAAATACCAAATAGGGGTAATAGTGGGGAGTCAGGGATGAGGGGGAAGTAGCAGGAGGATTATAAGGGGCTGGGAAATGATTGTAATTTTGACACAATATATATATATGTGTGCACAAAATACTCAAGTTCAATGTAAATATATATCCCCTATATTTTTAAATGGGGGGAAATAAGAGAAATGTTCATTTTTTCATGAAAAGTAAAGATATCAGGGCTACTTTTTCCCATCCTACATCTGCCCATTGTACCTGCAGCACCGTAGCGCCATTTAATTATTGTGAAAACCAATAAAATACGAGTGCAAAAAAGACAGAATCCTGGTTCCTGCGAAACCTGGAGTTGTATACTTTGGAATGGCTTCATGAGAACAAAATCATAAATAAAAAAATTGCTGTTGAATAGGTGTGAGAAAGAATAGGGAAAAAATCATTAACATTTTAGGGCAGTTCTGTACTCAGATTGCCTTTGTGTCTTTAAATTCTCATTTGACTTTGAGAAAACTGAAAGTGCAGTCAGGGTGTGGTAGGGCAACCCTGTAATCCTGGTTATTCAGGAGGAGGAGACAGGAGGATTGCGAATTTTAGGCCAGGCAGGGCAACATAGCAATACATCCATTTAAAATAATATTTGAAAAAAAAGGCTAACCTTATCTGTATATTAGCTTTGAGCTAAATTAAGAGGTTGAAGGTCAGTTTATATCACTTTTCACAGCCCCTTCCCCTGCTTTGGACAACATACCTCATTGAGGAACCATGGCTCACTTACTGCTCTGGTCACACTGGACAAGAGACCTTTCCCTGTATAGAAATGCAGATCATGCCTTGGTTATCTAACAGGCATTGCCCACCCCACGGGAGGTTGCAAGACCAAAAGGAGGCTCACCCTGATTATGAGACCTTAAAGCAGACTCTTCACATCTCCCTTTTCCAGAATGAAACAAAAACCTGCTGTGGTTTGGGAAACAGGGAATTTGGAAGCCATTGCCTCTCTCAAGATCAGTCTAACAATCAGACAACCGGGAATGAGAAGCCCTTGCTTTGAACCTGCTTGACTTGGGGAACTAGAGCGAGGATCTGTGCTAGCAATAAATGGGGCCCCACTGCAGAGTGGGTTTGAAATTGTTTAGATTTGGACTCAGAGGATTTGAATTCAAACTTCTATATATTAACCTATGGCCTTGAACTAGTTTACACATTTCTGTATGCTAAATTTCCCAACTGATAGGCCAGGAATAGATCACAGATCTGATGAGATATTTATCATTTTAATGCTCAGAGCAGCCAGGCAAGGTTCAGACAGCCAAAACCTCTGGACTTTTCCTCTCTGCTGACTGTAGTCTTACAATTTTTATAGTTATATTTATACTTTTTTTCAATTTTCTATGTGTATCTTGATATGGAACAGGTAGGAAGAACTAAGAGATGTAGCTTTAGCTCCTAAGTTAATGATGCCTGTCCTGCCTTTGCCAGCAGGTAGTTGTCAGGATCTCCTGAGATACAGGTATAAAACACTTAGGAAGGTGCAGATGGTTCTAAAACAGGAGGCCAAAGGCAAGCAAGGGTGGACTTGATTGCCTTCCTCCAGCCTTTGTTTCCTCACCAGATTCTCCGACTAATGGGGAAGAAAGGACAAAAATTGTTGCCATTTGGAGGTCAAAACACTACCCTTGTTTCTGATAGCTGTGATATAAACTCTGTCTAGAGCAAGTAAGCACCTTGATCCTGAGCACCAATATTTACCCAGTCAGTCACAGGCAACTCTGCAGGACCACATTTATCTCTGTGGGAGAAAGTGTGTCCCTAGAGTTACAGGGTAGAAAGCATGCACCCCTTGGGCAAAGAAAGAGAGGGGACGTGTCCATGAGTGTCCAATTTGTTCTTCCAAGCTTGACACTCACTCACCTCCCCTGGGAAGAAGCATGTGACAGGCCAGGAAACAGGCTGGGGTGTGGCCCTGGCAGGGTAAGATTTTTCACATAGAAAAATCCACACCAGGTGCGCCCTCTTAAGATGTGAACGGAGGCTGGGGTCTGCCGTATCTGCCACTTCCTAGCGATCGCGGGCATAGAAGCAGCGACCTTGTGAGCAAAGGCACCAAACCCCATCACACGCTCCCTGGATGCAGAGAGGCGGGAAACAGGACATTCATTTTTGCCCACATAGATCAAATGAGCAGGCTGGTCCTGGAAGTGGCTTCCTGATTCCCAGATGTAGGTAAGGTCTTACAGTGTTGGTGGCATGCTCACCTTGCTGGCTTCCTGACTTCCCTAGCTTCTTGATGGCAACAGAGGTAACAGCTACTCAGGTCCCCACCCCGACACTTCTACTTAACACATGGCTTAGGACCTGCCCCTCTAACCCATCCAGGATTTAAGCTCCTAACTTCCTAAATTAAATCTTTTCTGCTGAGTTGGAGGAACAACACAGCGGATAAAGGGCTTGCCTTACAAGAGCGAGGCCCTGGGATGGATTCCCCAGCACCACATAAACTGGGCATGGTGGTGCATGCCTGTAATCCCAGCACCTGGGAGGCTGAAGCAGGAGGATTAGTCAGTTCAGAACCAGCCTGGTCTACAGAGTAAGACCCTGCCTCAAAATAAATAAATCCTTTCCGCTTAGCATATTCAAGTGGTAACTACTATCTGAAACATCACATGATAGAGGAGCATTTTATCATAATTAGCCTTTCTCAGAAGCCTTCCTCCATCTGTCCTCTCCCTTCTTGCACTCCACCTAAAACTACAACTGGCTAAGGGAGTGTCAGTCTACGGATTACACTAATCATCAAATCTGAGCATGGAATGATTGGCATTCCCCTTTTTGAGACTTAACTAGCATCTTAGGTTCTACTTAGTCTTTGTTATAGAGTCCTGCAACTAGATCTTAAAAAGAACTCAACACTCAAAGGCCACCTTTCTTCTAAGCTTCCTCTTCAGATTTCCAGGTTCTTGGCCACTTTTATTTTGAGCAATCCAATAAATATCTTTTGAATCAATCTGATTTAACTTTTGAGGGTGGTGGAGAAGCAGCCATAGGTTACTGTGCTTATTCAGAACAGGCCAGAAAACAATCAAATCACAGCCATAGACCACTCAAGTCCACACTTTGGAAGGGACGTAGGGACTTCAAATGGAACTTACCACCAGGCCCTTTGTTCCAACTCATTGTGTGAAGAACACAGATTCCTAGGCACCCTTCAGATAGGATCTGACCTGCCCCTACTGGCTTTGTCTTGCTTTCTAGGTTAGTCAGGCCTCATTTCTTCCACAGTCTGAGAGATGCATTATATCATTTAGTACTATAGTAGTTTTGGTTAAGCCATCTTTCATCTTGAAGGTTCAGATCAAATCATTGAACCTATATCAAGTATCCACTTTATAAAAAGAAGGCTTGGGCTATAGAGGACATGTCTTATCCTCCAATGGCTTATCATCCAGTGAGGAAGGAAACAAGAAAGGCATATTCAGTGCTTTCATTTAATTTTCACTACCTAGCACATTAAAAGAACATCTAAAACTCAATACTTCTCATTCATTTGAATGTGTGTAAGGGGAAACAGAAAGGAATTTTATCTTCAGTTCACATAAAGTCTTACACAGCAATCATGTAAGTCCTTTTCTGGAGATAGAATAAAACCACCACTCACTCCAGGTCTGAAAAGATTTATTGGTGATGACCCCTTTAGGACCTTCTCCATTTGTAAAGAAGGAACCGTATTTCTATGAGTCACTTTCTTTAATGGCTCACATGGCTGCTCTGTAAACTCATACAGGCAGGGAGTGATGATATCATTCACTTGTGTATGTGCCGCTGCCCAGCCTTCTTTTGATGTCTGACAAATATTAACAGATCAAGGAAAGAAGAGAGGAATGGGTAACACAACACAAGAAGTATTTCTTATAGTTTTAGAGATGAGAAAGTTTGACAACTCAACTGCCTTCGCTACCTTGACTCCTCTCCTTCCCACCTGTCCGCCATGCTCAGCCATCGTAGCTGTTTCTACACCCTAACTACACTGTACTGACATTAAACATTCTTTGGAGTCTTCCCACTGGTGAAAATAAATTCCCATAAAAATAAGACCAAAAAAAAAGGCAATCTGAAGGAGAAATGGAAATTTAAAAACTCTTTAAGCCAACTTGAGTTTTCAGAAGCCACTTCCTCTGATGAGCTGTCAGCCCACCACATGGTAATCAAACTGCATAGATGACAAAAGCTCTTACTGTCAATAAGGGGACTCATCTCTTATACCCAAGTATGTGGCTGGAGTCACAATCACAGTCTAGTTCCCAACCATTGATTCCGAGACAAACTGTACTCCCTCGGAATTCCTATGTTGCAGCCCAACACCTCAGAACATAGCTAAATCTGGAATGTCTTCAAAGAGATGCTTAATCTAAAACAAGGTCTTGAGGGTAGACCTGAAGCCAGTGTGAATATTGTCTTCACAAAACCAGAAAATCTGGCTACACAGAGAGATTCCAGACATGTGCACAGAACATGTGAAGACTCATGTTCTCAAGGAGGCAGCCATCTACAACCACGGAGAGAGTCTCGGAAGAAACAAACCTGCCGACACCTAGTTATTGGACTCCTGGCTTCCACAACTTTAAGCAAATAAATTTCAGAAGTCCTCAGAACTGTGACATTCACAGGCTGGAAGACTAGCATAGCAATTAGAGCCCTTTCCTAGCAAGCGTAAGGCTCTGAGTTCAATTCCCCAGCATCACATAAACCAGGAATGGTGCTGCATGCCTACAATCCCAGGACTTGGGAAGCTGAAACAGGAGAATTGCCCCAAGTTTGAGGCCAACCTGGGCTACATATTAAGTTCAGGACCAGTCTGAGCTACAGAGCAAGACCCCATTAAAAAAAAAAAAAAAACTGTGACATTCATGTTCTTAGTGTATACTATATAATCAGTACTACATAACACAAGAAAACTGAATACATAAAAGATTGGGTTTTGCTCGAGGGAAGCAATTGGCAAGACTTTGTTGCAGGAAATTGTATGCTTCTTGACACCTGGAGCTATATTTTTTTTACCCCTAAAAATGATTCATTTAACTATTTCTATCTTTTCACTCACATACCTTCTTTCCTCCCCATTTTATCATCCTGCCCCTCTCCCCTGTGTACACCCACACTTGTCAGTATGCACCGTCTCCCCACCCACTGCACACAGGGTCCCTGGCACATCTACTTGCTCTCTGGAAGACCCTGATATCCATTTCTGGCTCTGCTTAATAGAAATAAGATAGGCAATGTGCTTTCCTTGTTTTATTTTTGCCTTCTAAGACTTTAAGCAGATTTCCCTGGCCAAAAGTTGGGAATAAGTTTCAAAATCTATTTATGAGAGGTAGATTTTCAACTTGACCTCAAATCAGTCAAGATAGAGGGCCTCAGAAAACCCAGTAATCCTTATAGTGTCAGGAAAGATTACTGTTATGGAAAAACACACCAAACTTGGTCAGGAGTTCACTGTGTGCAGGGCCAAGAGAGACAGGACAAGCAGCCCTGCCAAGGGACGCACACCTGTTAGAAGCAGAGATAGCCTCTTGCACCTTGTGCTAGAAATGACTCTGGCTCATGACTGCGGAGTCTTTCCCCACTACAGGTGCCAAAATGTTGAGTCCCTGAGGTGGGCTCATGGAGGCCGAGAGGAAGTCACCTCACCCTGGATCTGACCTCTAAATAAAGTTTCACTTCCTGAACAGCAAAATTAAAGGATGACCATATCAGTCACTTCCAGCTCTTTTAACTATTAAAAGAATTGTGCTTAAACAAAATCTTACACGTAAGTTTGTATTAAAAAAACATGTAAGTTCACATAGCACAGTTCTAGCTCTGGAGCTGGATCTTACCTGTTCTCCCCTTGGCTTGTCCGAGACCTCCTCCTTTCTCTTCTTTCTCCTCCTCCTCTACCTCTTCCTCCACAGGCAACACCCAAGGACTCTCAGTGGATTCCCTCTGATAAAACACAGGGTAAAAAATCCACTAGATTTGATTCTCTTAAGGACAAGTGATGTTCTGGGAGATGTTTACCACAGGGATTTAGGGGAAAGAGGCTGTTTTGTTGTGATTGCTCACTCCAGTGCTGTAAATACTATCTCATGAATTTCAAGCTTACTAAATGCTGAGTTGGGTAGGCAATAGCATATATATAGTGATTATGAAACAATGTACTTAAAATATTTATGACCTTTGTTTTACATGTAGTTTTTTAGCAGAAAAATTCGTTCTCTTGAGGTGGTATTCACCATACCACTACCTAGTACATTCTTAGTTCTAATATTCTAAGTGTTTATAACAAAGCATAAACCATTTGAAGCCAGAAAGGGCTAAAAGAAATTATGCTAGAGATTTTGGAAGTGCACTCAGGAGGACAAGAATTACAAAAGAAAATGTTTTTGGTGTAATATCCACCACGGAGAAGAGAAGTGGCAAAAATAGGTGGCCAGTTTGTGACTAACATATGAGCCAATGGGACAGAGACCCTGTCTGCACTCATACTGTGAGTTATTTTTCATTCACTAGAGAGGCTGGTTGACATCCATCATCTAGTCTGCAACTGGGCAAGGGGCACTGACTGGGCTGAGCCTGTTGCAAAGGGGTATCAACCACGCAGCCAGTTGGTGTTATTAACTCACATTACAGACATCACAATGGGGACTTCCTCTGATGACACAGCTGACTACAAGTGATTACTCAGGTATCCAAGGTCCCACACGGGTTCTCCTTGTCCTGCAGAGAGCTCTGATTGCACTGCTGAGGGTGGGTGTGGTACTGCCATCTTGTCACTCATCCTGGCCACTGTCTCCCTTTGGGTAGGGTCGGTGAGTGATTTAGAGTTTTGTCCTTCCACTCTCCCCAGTCTTTAAACATAGAATTTGAGTAGTCAAGAGCATAACTACTGAGCCTGATATCCAGAATAAAAAAATTCTAGCTCTGTCTCTTGTTACACATGTGAGCTTAGGCAAGATGCTTTCTTCTCTGCCTCTCAATTTCATCCTCTATAAAGTGGGGGCAAAAACAGTACCTTCTTCACAGCATCTTTAGGAGAAATAAATGAGCTGCATACATACTAAACACTCAGAAAAATGTTTGGTACATAGAATAACTAAGTCCTAGCTATTCTCTTGTCATTACATAAAAATACATTATTTGAGATGATAGATGATTGAATGCAGTTATCCAAATGTATTTGCAAAAGAAAGAAAGAAGAGTCTCAGTGAATAGGCAATGAAATTTTTTGGTGAAAATAAAGGCCAAGTATGGGTTTAGAATTAATATAACAATAGTATCCTTGGTTAGTACTTAGTAAATTTTAAAGATGCACTTCATAGTGCTAATTCCTCATAAAATCCAAATAGGAAGCTTCTACCATTAGCTATATTACACAGACATAAATGTGCAGGCTGAAGAAAGCGGGGTGTGAATAACACAGTATGTTCTGAATGTTTGTTTCCTCCCAAATTCATACACTGAACTCTTAACCCTAAAGATGACATGGCGCTTGGCAGGAGAGGGGTTGGTGGGGTCACCTAGGTTATGAAGGCAGAGCCCTCACAGGGTCAACGCCTTAGTAAGCCAGGCCCAGGGCGCCCTCTTGACATCTATCATGTGAGGACACAGCAAGAAGCCTCCACCTGGGCCAGTAAGTGGGCCCTCACCAGACAGCCTATGTTTTGAACCTTGGACTTCCCAACCTCCAGAGCTATAGAAGGAGGGGTAAGAAGAACAAGGGGAGAAGGAGGAACAGGAGGGAAAGAGGGAGAGAAAGAAAAGGCAGGGTGAAGATTAAGAAAGGATGTGAAAGAAAGAGAAAGAGAAAGAGAAAGAGATCACATAGTTCACTAAAGATTCCAAGGCAAGTCCTACCACCTCCAACACTTGAGCTCTTAACCACTACACTACTATTTCCACATCCTCACCAGCCTGCTCCTCCCCTGAAGAATGCTGTGGAGCCTCCTCAGTGCTGCACTGACCCCTGGTTCTCTCCTCATCTCTCCCAGATCCTTCAGGACTCCCCTCCCTTCTGCAGGCTTATCGGGCTGCTCTCTTAGTATGAAGCACCCAGCAAATCCACATCCTCAGTGCCCTTTGCTCGCTCCTACCTGGGAGAATGTCCCCTTACATTCTGTTACACAAGAAGCTCTTTTGTTTTTAGCCCTTTGAAAAAGGAAAAACAATCCCAGGAGTAGCTACAGTTAACAGGCATTGTTCTGCTTAATTCTCACAGCGATCCTGCAGAACAGACATAATAGCAGATGAAGAAAGTGAGGCTTGGAGATGTGAGATAGTTCCTGGCAGAGCTAAGAATCGTATCTTAGATCTACACCCAGTTCTCCTTCATTTAGAGCCCATGTTATACTCTAGGATGGGAGTACTGAGGTTTGAATCTAGAAAGTTCTGCGCTACATTCTCAGCCCCTTTCATTTTGAGACAATGTCTTCCTAAATTACCCAGGCCAGCCTCAAATTTGAGATCCTCTTGTCTCAGCCTCCCATGTAGCTAGGACTACAGGCATGGGGTCACTACTGCCAGTTTTGAGATCATGTTTTTCATCATAACTGTTTTTAAACATGTTAAATATATACTGAAGAAGGAATGGGTCTTAACTCGGGCTCAATCGGGTCTCTCAGAGCTGTGAGGGACCTAAAGAAACTGGTGAAAAAGGATGTCTAAAGACTTTATGAGATCTAGGCTAAGTTCTTGCCCAGGCCTCATGACCTGGTCAATTCCACTGAAAGCTGCACTGAGTAACCTTCAGAGTTCCCCCCCAAAGACCACACTCTGTTGCATCCTAAGGATCAAAGGTTTCACTTACTGCAGTGCTGGGAAGAATCCAGGGCCTTCTGTATGAAAGGCCAGCTCTCCACAACTGAGCTACATCCCCAGCCCAGGGTCAGGAGCTTTAAAATAGGAACAATGAAAAAGCCAGCTGGGCAGCACTACCACCTGGACTCTGTGGTGCAGAAGAGGGAGGAGGGCTGAAGAGGCTGAGAAACATTTAAGCACTTCTACAAAAGAAATACTACAGCCTCTACCTTCAAAGTGCCTATTGTCTGCTAATGGATACTCAACTCCTTTAAGAAATCTACAGACAGGGGGGTAGGGTTGGGGAGGGAGGGTGGGGAGGTTAGGGGTAAGGACAAAAGGAAAGTGAAAAAGTCCTTGTCACCTTGACAAGATATGTATGTGCACAAAATCCTCAACTTCATTGTAAACCTTAAACCTCGCACTAACACATATCAAAAAAAAAAAAAAAAGGAATCTACAGAGCAACTCACAAGCAAATGCAAATGTAACAGCAAATGCAAAGAAAGGATGCTGAGGGGGCGTGAAGTTTAAAAGGAGTGTTCAGAACACAGTAGAACCCTTCAGGGAAAGTTTCCTAGACACAGCAACAACTACATTTTATAAAAATTAAAAATAAGATTTCCTTGGTACAAATGCAATATACAGTCATAACAAACAAATCAGAAATTACAGACAAGCGAAGAAAGGAAAAAATTGAAAAGGACCCACCTACATGCTCACCACCCAAAGACAACTTCTGCCAACACCCTCAACACCTTGACAACCAGAATTTATAGGAGCAATGTGCAAAACTGAAGCACAGGTTGCGTGCCCATGTGTGTGTGTGTGTGTGTGTGTGTGTGTGTGTGTGTGTGTGTGTGTGCAATACTGGCATTTTAGTAAGTGATAAGCAATAAGAAATAAGGAGCAAGTGATTAAAAAAATGAACCCTTTAGAGTTGGGAAGCAGATAGTTGAGGAAAAAGACTGATGGATGATCTCTCAGGCAGGCAGAGCTTTCAAGTAGGAAGCTATACGAGGGAGTTTAGCTGAATAGTGACGTGATTAAGATAAACATAATAGCAGTAACAGTTAACATTTGTTGAGTGCTCACCATATGTACGACATTATGCTAAGTACTTTATACTTCATCTTCCCATTTAATCCTAAGGACCATGTTATCCTAATTTAGAGAGGGTGAGAGCATTGCCCAAATTCACACAGCCAAGTGGGTTCCAAAACAGTACATTGCTGTTCCCTCCAATGGGCTCTCTAGGATACCTGACTTGAGGTGTTTGTTAAAATTACAGTCTTTGGTCCTACCCTGAAGTGTGTGCCTCATCCAGCCTAGGTGGAGTTACATAAAGGTATTAGTAAATTTCAGAGCTCCCCTGGTGAGGTTCCATCCACCCATTTGAGGGTCACAAACCTTGGATAACAGAAGAGTGAATTGATGTAAGTAGTCACCTAAGGTCAGGGAAGTACACATTATCAGCCAGAGGTGTTGGTCTGGGCTTAAATGCCCCTAAATATCCTAAAATTTGATCCTGCCTCTACTGGTTCACTCTATTTCTTCCTTTTTTCCTTGAGATTAAGTTAAAATTTTGTATTCAAAAACCAAAATTGTATAAAGGCATGCAACAAAAATCCTTTTCCACCCTGCTCAATCCTCCCTATTCCTTCATCTCAGAAAAGAAAAGTAACATGATGATAACAGTCATTTTTCTATTGTTCTTTCTCCCGGCTCCTGCTTTTAAAACGCAGAAAATGACCAATCTGGTCCCCTCACTGCCGCCTCCCCCCCAACACACACACACTTTAGCCCTTGTCTGTCTGTAAAATCAATCTCCTCTGCTCAGCCCTTCAGAACATTTATTCTATAAATATTTTATGCAATACAATGTTGATTATAGAATCACAAGCAAGCCCAATCAGTTAAGACTTCTAAACTCACTTTGTTTTAATTTTATCCTTTGACAGGGACAAGCCTTTCGGTAAAGAACATTTGGTACCATTTGCTCTTGGCTTGTCATCAACTGCCTTCAATGTTGGAGGGCAAGGGAGTAATTAACTAGAGTCACAAGAGCTTGATCATCAGCTACGGAGGCATGGCCCTCAGCAGCAACAGTAAGGCCACGGGGAAGCTGTCAGGCCTGGGCTCACAGGCTGCAGGCTGGCTTAGGCTAGGAGACTAAATCAGGGATTCAGAGGAACAACCAAGTTCAGGGCAAAGAAGGGAAACTTGGATGTGGAGATCTTGGCCACTTTTGAGGTAACTTTGGTGTTTTTCAAACAGAACATTTCTCAGTCTGTCTCCAAAGTTCCACATACTTTATCAGTGTTCTTGCCAGGATTGGCAGCTCTCCACCACCTCCTCGTTTCTCTCCCTGCAGACCCTGTGGCCAGTCTGTATCTAATGGAGGACCAGGGACACAATCATGATGGTAGAATCTAGTCTATCGTACTGCAACCCTGATTCTTCTTTCTAAAACTGGCTAACCATGGCAGGTCATCTAACTTGCCAATTCTGTTTCTATTCCCATAAAATGAGCACAGTAACATCCAAATGTGAGAAATCAGGTCTTTTCTAGCAAATTCAAACCTACACGTTTCTATACAAACCCTTTTTTGTTAAGACTCCATTTCTGTTCCCCACCCTCACCCCTATGTCCACCTCATTCTCCCTTTTAGATAAAAAGTTAGATTTTGGTGCACACGAGCTAAAAAGCTGGTGCTATAACTTGACACCAGAGTTACAGTGTAAATTGACCTTTGCCCTATGGGACCATCTCCCCCCCCCCAATCCACCTTACCACAGGGTGTTGAACTTTTCTTTTAGGACACCAACCCCCAACTTTCAGTATTTTTATGAATTGTATTATAAGGTCAAAACTCCGGGCCACCTGAAGTAAAATGAAAATCCATCCTCCTGAGTTAGGATAAAAAAAAAATATTGAAGAGGCCACTTGTGCCCGTATGTGTGGCGTGCGCAGGAGATCTCTATTCAGAGTAACCTCCCCCCATCCTTCTATAGAAGTACAGGTATTACAAAGACATTCTCGTTCTCCTTGTCTTTTGCTTGACAATGCACTCTACTTCTAACAACTTAGTGGCTCATACAGGAACCCCCAGGCTCACCCAAGAAAGAGACATAGACCTTCCACTCCAAAAGACGCATCCCACTGTCCGGTTGTGGTGGCTTAGGGCATCAGGTCCCCACCAGCCTCAGGATTAAAAGCAGCCTGAGTTAGAGAATTCTGTGGCAATGTGGTTAAGACCCTGGGTAGAAAAACAAAAAGGCAACCAGGCAACTTCACACACGACCAGGGAAAAAAGAAAGATGAGACAGGAGTCACAGAGTTTCACCTTGGTGTTTGGGAACATTCTGGGAGTGAGTGCGAGCAGTTGGGACTGACTGCACAGGGAGAGAAGGTTAAAGCCAAATCTGTGGATTACCTGTACCTCAGCCTGAGTGAGAGTGCATGGGGGAAGACACTTTGTCCTCTTTTGGCTCACTTTTCCCCACCACAATTTAGGACAGTGGAAATCTCACAGCTATGGAGTGATGGGGGACCCCAGGTGTGCACTAGATTGGATTCAGTTTCACCTGGAACCTCCCCTCTCATACAAGCTCAGTGCTATCATGTTTGCTTGACTGCCCAGGTTCCTATTGCTAAGAGGGAATCCATTCCATCTGGCCCAGAGGCTGACTTGGGCAGGAGCTCCCTTTTCCATCGACCCCAGGAGTGGGGAGGAATTGTGCACTCACTAGGCAACCAGAATGAGAAACACGGCTAGCAAAAATGCAATGGTACCAAAGCTCAAAAGGATAAGACAACTGCCAGTACTAGTTAGGGAAAATACTCCAATACCGGAGTGATAGTGAAAGAACAAAAGAAAAGAAAAAGAGGCAAATAATGAAATGTGGCTGCTTTATTTAGATCCAAACACCCATCCTCCAGCTGTCTGTCTTTTACGCAAAATTTAGTTCAAATAAGGATTGGATTTACTAACTCTTAAAAGAATCCAGTCTCACAAGAGGACAAAATACTATGCTCTTTGTTGGAGACAGGGATTGTTAGTCTTATTTCCACTGAAACATGAAAATGAGGAAAAACTCCAAGAGGAGAAAGAGAAGTCATCTCCCAAGCAGGACCCCTTCTCCTCATTACCACCCCTTATAATCCAGCCCTTTCCCAGCCAGACTCAGCACCAGGTATGGCAACTGCCTTCACTTCTCAGCTACCTTCCAACCCATCCCCACTCCCCCATCACCCCTCAACTTGATACCTCTCCCTCTCATGCCTCCAGACAGAAATAGAACAATGTCAGAGGCACATCCAAAACCTTCCCATCCTCCTCCTCCTCAAAACCCACAATCCCTTTTCCTTCTCAGGGGGTACCCCTGGGAGGAGCTGAAATTAGCTTTGTAAATGCTCCTCTCACCAGCTCCAAGTCAGAAATTTAAAGAAGGCATTGAGGCCACTCCTTAAAGACTCATTTGGGGTGACCAACCACAGGGATCTATTTTTAGGGCCTTAACCCTTTATTTGGTCAGAACTAATGTCCATTTTAGGCATCCTCTTCTTGAGGGAAGAAAGGGGAATGATTAGATGAGCTACTATGTCCATTTGGGAGAGGGGACAGCCCCCTGGTCAGGGTGTCCCAAAAACAGATGTCAAATTCCCAAATGAGAACCCAGATGAAATAGTAATGACCCAGATCACTGGGAAAATATGAGGAACCCCAAGAAACGAATATCAAGAGAATTCAGAAGTCAGTCCCCAGATCCCAAAACATCTGTAAAGCCCTTGATGTTCAACAAGGGAAAAGGAGGAGGACCTGTTAAATTGTTAAACAGGCTGAAGGACCAAATGAGAAAGCATGCAGGACTAATTTAGAGAACTCTGTAGGCCACAGAATGATGAAATTCCACTTCATCACTGTCTTAATTTACTTTTGTGTTGCTGGGACAGACTGCCTGACATCCACGACTTAGGGAGGAAAGATTTATTTTAGCTCACCATTTCAGAAGGTCACAGTTCATTTAAGGGTGGGAAGTTGGAAATAGTGAAACCCCATGGTGGAGCTGGAACTGGAGCTGGAAAGAGAGCACCTCACTGCATGGCAGAACCGAGCCAACTCAGAGAGGACGGGCAGAACCAGCACACGCCTCTCCAGGTCAAGCCCTAAGCACTTGTCCCTTCCAGACAGGCCCCACTTCCCAACAGTACACAGTGTTCATAGGTACATGACACTTTTGGGGGATACTCCAGACGCAAACTACAACAGTCGCTAATACTTGGCCCGATTTTGCCAAAAAAAAAACCTACAAAAGGTGGAAAATTGGAAAGATTGGCCCACAGACAAACTCTTAAGAGAGGCACAAAAAGCATATATAAGAAGGGATGATGAAAAACAGAAGCAAAAATTATGATCTCAACCCTTGGCCAGACAGCCCAACAAAAGGAACCTCCTCAACCCTCTTGTTCTTATCTCGACCCCCTCAAGAAGTCACCAAGGACCAAGACCACAAGGGCCTCAATGGACAAGAGGGGAAAACAATGCAGAAAAACAGGACATTTTAAAAAGAAGTTACCCCCAGATGGGTAGAAGAGGAAAAAGTCATTCCCCTCATGACTTTTAATGAGGACTAGACAGGGCAGAGGCTCGTTTATATCAGCAGGTCACACTTAAGAGGTCTTGATAAATTTAGAAGTGGGACCACAGAAGGAGACCATCATTTTTCTTGTGGATTCAGGAGCCAGTCTCTCGTCCCTCTGTTTCAAGCCTCAGAATCTCCTCTGTATACCTGAGCAACTTTTAGTTACAGGAATTAAAGGGAAGAGATTTACAGTCAGAGTATTACAGGATACTTCTGTTACATACCGGAGAACAACAAAGACAGTTTCTCTAGTTCCCAAGGTGAGAACCAATTTACCTGGAAAAGATTCAATGACCAAACTGGGCATTGGCTTAAAGATTTCCAAAGAAGCTCTTCAAATCTCGATACACCTTCTCACCCTCTGGGCAAAGAAACAAATCCATTCAGACGTGCAGGCCAGGGACTGAAATACAGGGAGCCAATTCATGTTCATTTAAAGGACCCAGAAGAAAATCATTAGGAAGAGATAATACCTGATTCTACTAGGAGGAAAATCAGGACTAAAAGCAGTGATAGAATGACTGGTCAAGGACGGTCTTTTAGGACCTCACTGCCCTCCTTTAACACCCTGATTCTGCCTGTTTGAAAACCCAATGTGTCTTTCTGGCTAGTTGGGACCTCAGAACCATCAATCAAGCAATTCAATCCAAATACCCTGAATACCTGAGTCCCAAACATCTACACCCTTCTTGATATGACTCCTCATGAGCGCTGATGGCTTAGTGATAGATCTTAAAGATGCCTTTGGGGCTTTTTCCTTAGCAGAGGATAATGGGGACACAGTTACCTTTAAAATAGGAAGATCCCCACTCCAATTGAAGGCAACAATATCTATGGACAGTCCTACTGCAGGGCTTCACTGACTCCCTTTATTTCTTTGACCAAATCCTGGAGCAGTACCTTGAAATTTTTCACTAGCCCCCTAATAGGTGACTTATCCAATATGTAGATGATCTACCGCTGTCACATGACAGCCAAACTGAAGTCACTAATACAATAGCATTTCTACATGTTTCAAGGTCACAGGGTCTGTGGATATTCAAAACTAAAGTCCAATTCATTGAAAAGGAAGATATTTGAGATACCTAATTAGTCAGGAGAAAAGGAACTTAAGTCACTAGAGGATCAAGGGAATCACCAATGTTTTCCTGCCAAGTAATAAACAAGAACCTAGAAATTTGGGAGCCTAAGTGGATAATGTTATCTCTGGATAGATTCCTCTATCCTCTAAATCAAAGACCTCTATCTTAAACTTACTCAGGAGAGCCCTAGTCCTCTTTTAAGGACCCCAGGGGAGATGAAATTAATAGGAGACTTAAAGCAAGTCCCTATTATTTCCCTGGTCCTAGCCTTACCTTCAGTAGAGAAATCCTTGCATCTTTTTGTAAATACTAACAAGGAGATTCCCTGGGAGTCCTAACTCAGGAACATGGGGGAACCCACTAGCCCATTGTTTGCCTTTCCAAACTCTTTGATCCAGTTACCAGAGGTTGGTCAGAATGTGTCCAGGTGATAGCAGCTACCACTCTCCTTACAGATGAAAGCTGGAAAATTACCCTGGGTAAAAACTACCAATAATCACTCCCCACCATGTCAGGATGGTTCTTAACCACGGGGCTGCCAGGTGGTTAACAGACTCTAGGATTCTAAAGTACAAAGCTTTTCTTTTAGAGAGAGATGGCTTACAACTACCCTTACAACTGAGAAGGCCTTAAATCCAGCCACTTTACTGATAAGGACCCCCTCCCCCACGGACAGCCAGGATACCAGAACATCAATGCCTAGATATTATCAATCACTATGCAAAGATCGAATCAGACCTTAGAGGAATCCCTTTTGAAACAGGAGCGTTGCTTTATCAATAGATCATCAGAGTCATAAAAAGAAAGGGACACAGTGCATATGCTGTTGTTAATGGAGGAACACTTTATGGGGGAGGGGAGGTAGAATCCAATCAATTTTCAAACAGTTGGCCTGCTCAAACCTGGGAACTACCCTAAGCCAGGCTCTAAAACACCTGGAAAATAAAGAAGGAACAATCTATACAAACTCTAAATGTGCTTTTGGGATCATGCATACATTTGGAAAATTTGGGGCTAAACAAAAACTGATTAAAGTAAAGGACAAGAATTGGACCACAGAGAATTAATACATGTCCTAAAAAGCTCAATGCTCCCAGAGGAAGTAGTGACAGTACATGTGCCAGGACATCAAAAGAAAGCCACTTGTGATTATAGGGGAAATTCTTTGGTGGCCAAGGAATCTAAGCAGGCAGCCCTTACGCCTGAGGTCCTAATTTTCCCAACCCCCCCCCAACTGTTTGCTCTTCACACTCACCCCATCTTTTCTTCCAAGCTGAAGAAGAAAAACTAAAATTACCACGGATCTGAAAAAATGCTGAAGGAAAATGAATACTCCTAGATAGGAGGGAAATGCTTTCTGAGCCCCTGACGAGAGAAGTTTCAAGCCACCTTCATCTAGGAAGCTACTGGGGGACCCCAAGCCACGTGCAATATTGTCCTATGATCTATGGTTGTACAAGAATCTACATTTTAGCTAAACAGGTTTGTGAGGGATGTTTAATATGCTAACAGACAAAATACCCTAAGACAAACTCCATCTGGGGAGAGAAACCCTCAGCTAAAGCCCTTCCAGAATATACAGACTGATTATACTGAAATGACAAAGATAAAGAGACTAAAATAGTTATAGATAGTTATAGTTAATAGTTATCACCTAACTATTGGGTGGAAGACTTCCCCTTCCCAGGGCAACAGCACAAAATATATCAAAAACCCTGTCAGAACAAGGACTCTGTTCCGATAATGGGAGCCATTTCACTGCTCAGGTAATCAAGACTCTTATGCAAAAGTTAGAGATACAATGGGAATATCCCACCCCATGATATTTTTCCTCTTTGGGGAGAGTTGAAAGGATGAATCAGACCCTTAAAAACCATACAAACAACCAAATTACTCCTGGAAACAAAGTTACCATGGACTAAATGTCTTCCCAGAGCCTTTTTTAGGACAGCTCCCAGAAAAAAACCTGAGTCCTTCCCATACGCTAAACAGTTCAGTCCTGGGGTCTTTTTATATTTTGTAATGGCTTCTGTTTATGTCATTGCCTATTATGGATGCCGTGCACTGCTCTGATCTAGGTTCCAGGAGGCCTTTTCTAGGGAGAGTTTGCATTGCGTTTATAGTATGCACTACCTGCAGGCTTGTTTTTTGGAGGCTGGGTCTACCAGCTGCTGTCAATTCCCACTTTTCCTTGACTTGTGCTTACCTCAGTCAGAAGTTCGAGGAGGGCTATCCTTCATCTGTGGATGCTGGTAACTCCCAGCTGTTCACAGTCAGCCTGGGTTTGCTTCCTGGGCTGATGTTTACCTCTGTTTCTGATGTATTTTGGGGGCTTCTGGCCTTCCTGAGCCATCCTTCAATTGTAGGGGTGCTCCTCCCTGTGCTTACTACGTTGAACAAGCAGTTTTTTACTATGTTCTCAACTTTTTAACTGGGTCCACTTTTTAAGTGGGTGCAGCTCTGCTACTTGTCCAACATCTTGACAAGAAGACTAAAATGCCAACTTTTGAAACCAAAGATTACTTCCTCAAAAATTATATATTTGGACTGTCCTCTGCTCTATTTTCTCTCAGGAAAACGGGGCCTCTTAGCTCAGACTCTACCACTTGAGTTTCCCACTCACCCCCACCAACCCAGAGACCATGTACTGATCAAATCATGGAAGGAAGATCAACTTGAACCATGCTGGGAGGGCCCTTTCCTTGTTCTCCTATCACAGAGACTGAGTCAGAATGTCGGAAAGAGTTTGGACCTTTCACATTGAGTAAAGGAGGCTTTCACAGCAATGGAAAAATGGACTGCGCATCCTGAGCCATCACAGACCAAGCTCACCTTGCAGCGAGTCTCATCATATCCTTAACCCCAACCTCCCTGACTAGCTGTCATTTTGTTGTTAACATCACTGGCAGTTAGTCTTCACCATTCAGTTTAATGCTTGTCAGGGTCTCTCTTGTGAGGACTTATATAGCCAAAGACAAAGGTCAGGAATAGATCAATACCTTTGTGTCCTTAGGACAATATGACAAAAACATAAATATGGTGCATTAAAGGGCCCATGTAATGATTGGAGTGATGTTTAGTGGACCACTCAATATCACAGATGGACGTCTAGCCCTCCTCAGATGCTGGGAGAGACCTATCGGGAAAGATCCAGCTAGTAAGTGGGTCCCCTAAACTCCATTGTCAAAACCTTGAATGTAATCCTCTGCTCCTTCTAATACACAAGGAAATATAACAGCTGGTCCTTCTATATTTAGAAAACATGGGCTGATGTGTCTGGTAAAGACCTTTTAGAATATTAGAACTTGATTGATTATACTGAAATGCCAAAGATAAAGAGACTAAATACCTCCTAGTTATGGTGGATAACATAACTATTGGGTGGAAGACTTCCCCTTCCCAGGGCAACAGCACAAAATATTATCAAAAACTCTGTCAGAACAAGGACTCTGTTCTGATAATGGGAGCCATTTCACTGCTCAGGTAATCAAGACTCTTATGCAAAACTTAGAATATCCCACCCCATGACCTCCCCTAAGCCCAAGGTCACCTTCAAACTTGATACCCATCTCCCTAACACGGCCACTCCTAACCCTAACTCCCCTCTCATTCCTCACCTATTTCACAAGGCACCAGAAAATCCCTTGCTACAAACTCTGAACAATGCTACTTAGATCACCACAGTCGAGGGTAAGGAGCTGAGACAGACAACAGAGAGACAAGATATGAACAAACCTGAAGGGAAGTCATTTGTTGGGAGTGTTAAGGGATGCAGTGAGACCCAGTGCTTTGAGGAGCTTAAAAACAAAATAGTTATGGTCATCACCTGCGTGGACATTTGGTGATGTTATAGAGGACCTTTGTTAGGGGCTTGCTTTAGTTACTTTTTTGTTGCTGGGACAGAACACCCAACATCTATAACTTAAGGGATGAAAGATTTATTTTAGGTCATAGTTTCGAAAGGTTTCACACAATCATTTGTGAGATGCTGGCAATGGTGGAAGCACACAGCAGAGGCAAGCTGGAGGGGAAATTCCAATGGCATGGCATACAAAAAGCCAAGTCCAGGAAGAAGGCAAAGTTACCTTTCCAGGCAGTCCTCCTCCTCTCTGGGCCAACTCCCAGGGTTCTGCCCCCTTTGACCAGGCCCCACCTCCCAATTGTACACAATATCCACAGGTAATCCAAAACATCAAAATACTTGAGGCTTTTGGGGGGGGACATTCCAGGTGCAAATCATAATAGGGACCTTCTGAAAAATTTGCGGGCACCTCACTTTTGGAGCTATTAGCTATCCCTTTCACCTTTGCATTCCAAGCCCCTCAGACAAATGACCTATCTAAGCTAAATTTTTTAAAAAGAGAGAAAAAAGAAAAGGTACGTAAGTGTGAAATGACCACACAGATTAGTCAACTTGAAGTCTACACAGATGAGACTGGAGTCTGTAGGGGAATATCCAAAAAACTTAAAAGCCAGGAATCAGATAGCAGCTGGCTTCAAGTCCATTTTCTGGTGAGTAACAATATATATGAATGAAGATTCAATCAACTATTATCTACTATAACCAACAATGGTTTGTAAACTGTACCAAAGATGCTACTAATGGTACAGCTAGGGCCAATATATTAGTTTGGGTTCTTTCAAAAGGCAGAATTTACATAAGTCATAACAAAAAGGGTCTATTTGGGAGGCTTACAAATCTGAGGATAGGGAGAGTGCAAGATGGCGGCCTGCACGTGCAAGAGCTGGAGTGTCTGATGGCTGCTCAGCCACAAAGTAGAACTCCCATCCGGGACGGCAGGACAGCCAGTGGGTCTGCTGTGAATCTTGGTTGTTCAAAGAACAATGGCGAAGACTGAAGCCTGAAGATTGGCAACTGAAGATAAGCGACGGGCAGACAGGCACAAAGTCGAGACTGCAGCGAATCTGTGATGAAGAGCTGCAGCGTGTAGCAAGTTGGCATCCGTAGACAATTGCAAAGGAGAAAGCTTTCCCAGAGAAAGAAGCTGTAACAAGCTTTCTTCCTTCCTTTTATACCACTGGAATTCAAGTTGGCCCTCCCACTACTGGGTCAGTACTCTTCCCTCATTTGCAGGCCCACAAATCACTCACACTCTAATTCAGGCTGGTTCTCAATTCCCAATCTAGGCTTGGTTCCCAAACCCTAATCCAGGTGTGGTTCCTGATTGCCTCAAGCTGACATAATCTCTCCAACGGTCACAGCCAATGAGCCAGAAGACATGGGAAAATAGAAGAACACAGATATGATATTATCCAAAAAGGGAGGAATGTGCATAATGATTGGAACTCAATGCTACACTTTCATCCCAAATAATACTGCTTCTGACGGCACGATAAAGCAACCAATGAGTTGGCTGAAGACTCAGGTGCCCATGACCCTCACTCAGACCTCATAGGAAGATGGTTTGGAAAATGGAAACAGATTATAATCTCAATATTGACATCCTTAATCATAGTTTTTGTGTAAGGAGTCTAGTACAGAGAGCCTAGTGCCATTCCCAAGTACACCCCTTCCCTGTACTCAGTTAACCTCTTCTTGCTGGATGACCAAAAACAACAAAGCTAATCATTATTAGATAAATTTGAAGAAAAGAATGCATAAAACAGAGGGGAAATTGTGAGAAATTAGGTCTTTGTCAAATACAAACCTAACATTCTAGATAAAAACCCATTTTTGTTAACACCACCCCCAGCCATGCCTGCCTCGCTCTAGCTTTAAGACAACAAGTTAAACCTGTGGGGTATTGTTGAGGGTGTATACAAGCTAACCAGCTGATGCTGCAATCTGACACCACAGCATTGTAGTGTAATTGATCTTTGCCCAGTGGGACCATCCCCACCACCATCACCACCACCAAGCATTGAACTTTTGTGTTAGGACCTTAACATTTAGTAAATTTTCACAAATTAGTTGCAAGGTCAAAACCTTAGCCAATCAGGGATGAAGCCAGTGGTACTTCCTGCATTAGGATAAAAATACTCAAGCAAGCGTGCGTGCGTGCGTGCGTGCGTGTGTGTGTGTGTGTGTGTGAAATCTCTTTTCAAAGATAACCTTCCACACACACACATACCTTTCTATAGAAGAAAGGGTGTTACAAAAATATTCTCATTTCTTGTGCCCTCTGTTTGACCCTGGGCTCTTTCTAACAGAAAGAATCTCATAAAACTAGTAAAAGAATATATTGTGAGTTATAAAATGCTGCACACAGGTAGATACAGTGAAGACAACTGAGGGTTTTAAGGCAGCCTCAGAACACATGGTTGATTAGTTACGAAGGCGATCAAAACAACGTGAGACCAAAGACCCCAGAACTATTTGTCCTGCAGTTTGATTAAAGGTCACTCCTTGGCTGAAATGGTCCAGGTCAGAAAGTCCCAAATCAGCAGGATCAGGAGACGCCTGAGCATTGCCCCACATGACGCATACTAGTCATGAAGTTGAGGCAGGGAGATTGCTTAAGTTTCCGAGTTCAGAGCAGGCGTGGCAACATAGTGAAAACCCACCTCCTGAGGGGAAAAAATAAAAATGCTGGACGAGATGGCCCAAGCCTGTAATTGTAGCATTCCAGGAAGCTGTGGCAGGAAGATGGCAAGTTCAGCCCAGCCTAGGCAAGTTAGCAACTTAATGAAGTCCTGACTCAAAAGACAAAAAAAAAAAAAAAAAAGGGCTGAGGATATCGGTCACTTGAGGGTTCTGGGTTCAATCTCCAGTGCTGGAAAAACAAAACAAAACAAAACAAATCTCTCTCACACACATACACACACCCTACTACCACCACCACTACCTCCAACAACACCACCAATAATAACCTCCCTGTAAATTAAGAAATTCCCAGGGCTGGTTGACTTCTGAGTGTCACAGTTCTCACTCCCTCCCTCTAAAAAAGTACTAAGGATGATGAGCAAAAGCCCATCCCTAGATCTGAGGCCAGTGGTAACTTACACATCCTTCAGTGTCCTTGGATCAATCATCTAACTTCAGGAGTGAGCAGGAAAGACAGGGCTTGCTGGCCTCAGAGGCAGCAAGGAGACAAAGCAGGAATCTCATTCAGAAGCACCTGCGGGAAGGATCAGAATCAAGGGCAGGACCCGGAAATCAAGACAGAAAAGGCAAATTGAGCAGAAGAGGAGGACTTGCCTATATACTGATAGTTTAGGTGACCTTAGCTCAGTCTTGGCTTTTCTGGGCCTCTGGGCCTTTATCTGTAGGATATGGGAGGCCATCATAATGATCTCAAAGGTCCTTTCAAACCTGAGTAAAAAAACACTATCAGAATCCAAGCTGTGCAGGCATTTGCTACTCGGGTTTAACTCTAAGGCCAGCCCAGAAGCCCAGGAGACCCAGCGCCAGCAGGAGGGCAGTGGCAGGTGCAGGCTGCAGAGGAGCCCCAGAGCAGTAAGGAGTGTGACCTCCATAAGGGAGGCTGAGCAGGACCAGGGACTGCCCCGCCGGTGTGGGCTGCCAGCACCTTCCTCCTGCTTGACCTTCTCTGACCAGATGCCATGTGCAGCTTCCTATCTCTCCTGAGGCTGGTATTTATAAGCAGCTTCCCTGTGTGGCCACATGCAGGCAAAGAATCAACAGAGTGTTTATGGGAATGCAAATGCATTGTTAAGGACACCCAGGCAAGGCTCTTCTGGTAAGCTCACAGAAAATTTCCCTAGCAGCAACCTAGCGTCTCTGTCTTTGTCATGCTCTTATTGGTTGGCTGGCTGCCACTCAGCAGAGAGACAGCCTTCTGATTGGGCTGAGTTCTCCCCAGCCACCTCTGAAGTACCTGTGACAAGATAATAAAGATATTAATTTGTTTGCTGTATTTTCCATCACCTCCTCTTTCCAAGCAGGCAATTCTAATGACGCTTTTTGTTTTTCCTTCCCTTAGTTCTTTCAGGTCAGGAAGTAAAAGCGGCCTGAAGATAATAGGTTAGACAAGTTTGGTTCATGTGTTTCTCTCTTTGGGGAAAGCCTTGACTCCCTAAGGAGGTACTCAGCAGAAAAAAGGGGGAAAGGAAGGAAAGAAGAAGGCCTTGAAGGACTAGGATAAAAAGAAGACAATGCTCAGAGACCAGAATGAGAGAAAAAAGAAGTAAAGCTAACTCTGTGAGAACTAAGCCCACACCAAGACACCCAGTAACAGTCCGTCACATCTCAGACTCGAGGTATTTGACATTGGGTTTCCAGATTTACCAAAGATTCCTGGAGTTAGAACAGCAAAGCCACCAAACAAGAAGGATTGTACACTTAACACCAGACTTACTTTTATTTTACTAGGAAACAAAAACAAATACGAACAAAAATAAAGAAATACAATATTGCTTATCCAGTGGGGGTGAGAGACCTCACTGCCTGTGATGACACTAGCCGTGTCTCCTTCACTCCCAAATCTTACTGCCTCTCCTCCCCTACCAGCTAATGTAGGAAATCTGATCTTATATTCTGTCAATTAGAATGCATTAGCTGTGAGACTGAAAAACCCTGAGTCAATCATATTAGGAAATATATTGTCTCAATTGCCCAGCATGCTCAGGGTTCCAGATTTGACCCTAAGCACACATATATGTACACAACACAAAAGAAAATAACAAGTAAGAAAAGAGAGAACAAAGGAAGAAAACCTAAGGAATGCAGAAATGGAACTTCCCATCACACTCCCATTTCACACACCTATTTGGCTTGTGCAGAAAACAGATGGGTCTTGGAGAATGACAGTGGATTATCACAGGCTTAACCAGGTGGTAATTCCAATGACAGCTGCTGTACTAGATGTGATTTCCTCACTGATACAGTTTTGCTCAGTGAAATTGCTGGGTGTCCATGAATGTGAGGCATGTCAAGAGATCTCTCCTAACATGAAATGTAAGTTTTTGCATCTGGTCCCTTTGGCAATCAGAAACAGGCCCAGTGATTAGTGGGCCACTTGGGAGTTTTTAAGGGGGAGGCAATGGATTCTCATTTAGGTGCATAACCCTGCCCCATTTACTGAGTGACTTGAAAAGTTGTTAAGTTTTGAGTGGAGCTCAGAATAAGAGAAGGCCCTAAAACAAGTCCATGCTGCTATGCAGATGCTTTGCCACTTTGCCATGTGACCCAGCAGCCCTAATGGTACTTGAAGTGCCGGCAGCAGAAAGAGAGCTGCCTGAAGCCTTGGAATGCTGTGACCCATGGGGGTAAAATGCAGAAGAAGTCTTCAGGACTGTGGAGCAGGGCTCTGCCGTCATCTGTAAATAACTCTTTCTTTTTTCTCTTTCTTCCTTCCTTCTTTCCTTCCTTTCTTCCTTTTTTGGGGAACATTGAAAATCAAATAAAATAAACATTACAGTGTGTCCTCATCCACCTGTGCACTGGATCTTGTACCATGCTATCCCCCAAAGTCAAAATGACCGTGAAAAAAAAAACATTTTGAATCAATTCAGGACTTTGAGACAGTCACAAGAGCACAATGAAAGACACTCATGAAGAGGGCTTCCAGAACTGTTCCAGGTAGACAAGTGTGTTCAAAGCAAAAGGAGTGTCTTGAGAAATGCTCATTGTACTTTTCAGAATCATACTTCCCACCTATGTAATAAAGGAGATCTCTTTGGGCATGTGATGAAAGTCGATGGAAACCTACAAAGATGCAAATGCTTCCAGAATTATGAATGGCTCGACTCCATCAGGAATGAAGGTGTGAGTCACTCTACCAGGTACAGAACCACAATCAGAGGAGGTGCTTGGTGAAGGTGAAGGTAATGCAAAAAGGGCAGTAGGAGAAGCTACGACCAGATGCCAGCTACAGGAATGAGGGCGGGAATGGCTGTGGGTGTTTTCTCCTTCGTATGTCTGTGTGTGTGTGTACACAGATATTAACGTATCCATCTACATGCTCAGCAGATACATTTGCTTTCTTCTTTCTCTTTCTCATCATATAATGTAGGATGTGCTTGTGTCATGGTGTTTAAACATTGTTAACTTTGCGTCATAGTATTTTTGTTACAGGATATCAAGAAGAAAACAAATACCTTTCAAGGATTTTAGTTCCTCTTCTGAGGAAGGTGTTAATGTGTTGTTTGGTTGTACTCAAGATATCTGTATCCTGTTGGACTACTTGTCTTTATTTAGCTTTATTTAAATTGCTATGGGTTAAAGAGATACATATGGGTACCAAGTTGACAAAGGGTGGACTCATGTTGGTTAATATTTTATGTCAATTTGCCTGGCCATGACACACCTAAATAGTTCGTTAAACATTACTCTGGGTTTGTCTTTTGAGGTGTTTCTGAATAAGATTAACCCATGATCGGCACACTGAGTTCAGTGGATGGCCTTTCCCAGTGTGGGTGGGCCTCACTCAGTCTGTTGAAGATATGAACACAGTCGAAGGCTGAGTAGGGAGAATTTGATCTGTCAGTCTGGCTTTGAGCTGGGACATCAGTCTTTGCCCATACTGACAATCACACTCCAACTGAGGAAGCTCTCCTGGGTCTCCAGTAAATGTTGAGACCATGATCTTCTCAGCATCCGTAATCATGCAATCCCATTTCTTATAACAAATCTCACATATAGAGACCTGGAGATAAAGAGATACTATTCACTCTGTTTCCCTGGAAAGCCCTGATAACAGAGACACTCTGTTAGTTAAGTGGCAGACCCACAAAAATTCTTTCACAAGTCATTCTGCAGACATGTGTTTTTATTTCTTTTGCATAAATACCTGATCCTGGTAGGACAGCATATCAAAAATTGAAAGTTGTATTTTCCCAGGAGTAAAAAAGGAGAGCAGTTTGTAGGTGGCAGACTCTTCCTTTCCCAGAAGCTAATAAACAGCCTTGGTATATACAGGTAAGTGCCTGCTAAGAGGGAAAAGCACTTTCATGAAGCACACCCTCCACCCAGTGAAGTCTCCGAGTGAGTAAAGGACTCAAGTAAAGATAGAGTGGAAAGTTTGAAAAAAAAAAAAAGGTGTGAGAAGTGAGGCCATTAGAGGCTTTATAACCACAACAGACGGTGAAATTTATTCTGTAGCCCAAAATCTGTTTCTCCCACACCCCCTTGTTGTCTCTTAAAAAGTTCTGGTTTGCACAGGCAAAGCAGAGAGATAGAACTCTTCAGAAATTACTCTAACATCTCCCCCACGGTTGACTTTGAATTTGAATAACTCCTTTTCTTAATATTACATCAATGTATGGCTCCATGATTAGGGCTCAGCAACAAGCAGCAAGCCCTTGATTAAAATTTGGCATTGATGGTGGGCCAGGGATGTAGCTCAGTGGTACAGCACCTGCCTGGCACACGCAAGGCCCTGGGTTCAATCCCCGGTTCCAAATTGAAAAAAAAATCACAAAAAAATGTGGCATTGATGGGCCGGGAATACCTATACCTCTAGTTGTTGGGTCAAAGAGTATCTGCCCATCTATAAAAAACTGCCAGACTGTTTTCCAAAATGGCACACGAGTGTTCCAATTGCTTCTCATCTTCATCAACATTTGATGTTATTGGTACTTTGGTTTTTGCCATTCCGGTGGCTGTATAATTGCATTAATTTGCATTTCTCTGCTGGCTACTGATGGTAATCACCTTCTCATGTGTTTATCAGGCACCAGTAGGTCTTGTTTTGTGAAATATTTGCCTGTTTTCTTATTATTCAGGTGAAGAATTCCTTTCTATCTTATCAAAATCATCTTTGTTTTACAAATACTCTATCAGGGCTGTGGACTGCCCACTCATTTTCTTAAGAGTGCAGACATTTTTAATTTTGATAAAAATGTAATTGATATTGATTTTTTCTCTTATGGTTATCATTTTCTATAAACCAAAAAATACTGCCTACTCCAAGATTATGAAGATTTTTTTAAGACAGAGTATAATTCTATAATCCAGCCTGGTCTTGGACACACTACGTAGCCTAGGCTGACCTCAAACTCACAGCAATCTTCCTGCTTCAGCCTCCCAAGGGTTGGGATTATAGGCATGGAGAATCAAACCCAGGGCCTTAGTACTGGCTAGGCAAGTGCTTTAACCACTGACCTATTCCACCAGTCCCCCAATTCTTACTTTTTAAAACATGGAAATCTAGTTGCTCCAGCACAATTTGTTGAAAAACCTACTATTTTCCAGTTGAACTGTATCAGCAACATTGTCAGAAATCGTTTGCTTCTTTAAGCTTGATTGTATTTCTGGACTCTTCAGTTTTAATGATAAAATCATTCTTATGTCAACACACTAGTTTCTTGGTTACTGTGACTTCACAGTAGAGCTTGAGCTCATGGAGTATGTTATCCAACTTTGTTGTTGATTTTTCTGTATGTGTTAGTTACTCTAGATCTAAAATATACATTTCAGAATCCATTTGTCATTTTCACTTCCCAGTGAAAAGAAAAGAAAAGAAAAGCCTTCTGGAACTTTGGAATTTCAGTGAGGTAGGTCGGATTTTGATAAAGGGAACATGCTCCAACTTGAAGGACAGACATCAGTCCAGATGACATTTCATGAGTAAGCATGAGGCTCACAGAATCAAGTAAGGCCAGATATTGAAAAGGCCCTGACTCCAGGATGAAGACTTGAGACTTAATTCCATAGATAATGGAAATTTGGTAAGGTTTTGACACAGGAATGAGTAGTAGCTGGCGAGTAAAGGTGACTACTCAGGAGACTCTTGGTGACGGTGATGCACTTTTTGTATCAGTAGACTATGGGATTGGAAGTACATGTTTTCTCCTTGCAGAAGTGATTTGGATTCTTCTTTCCCTAAAGAGGACAGTGAGGCAGGATCAACCTCAATCTATCACCTGTTTAGGCCAAGGCAGAAATGGTCAAATCCATGGTCCTTGGACCCACCAAGGCATCAGAGTCTGGTGGCAGGGTGGACAATGAACACATGGTGAAGCAAAGGTCTAGGGAAGAGGTATGCAAGCACCTGTTGCATTCCCATGGACAACTGCCCAGAAAAAACAATTCCTCTGGAATTTTGAGCCCATACCTCTACCTTCTCCACATTCTCTGCTGGCATCATCTCTCCCAGCACCTTGCCTTCCACAAAAGCGAAGGCTCCCTCCACGTTTTTAGAACTACCTTTATCAAACTTTTGATCCCATATCCCTCTGGCTCTTTTCCTTCATTCTCCAAGTGGCTCCTGCCCTGTCTTCAAACTTGGCTGTACTTTTTTAAAATCCTGACCAAGTTTAAGTGCCCTTGAATACCCACTCCACCCCATTTATCCCTTCCAGAATTCTCTCCACTTATGTGTAACTGCTGTCTTCATTTCTCACACATCGGGTCCTTTCTTGAAGCCTTAAAGGAGAAGGTCCACCCTCTAACACTTCCCAGAAACTTCGCATAGTATGAATAATCTGCAATTTACCAGGCCCAGCATCTCTCGTTCTTCTGGTTCTTCTCACTGTAATACCAGCCCAGGTAATCTTCCCTGTCTCCCGAGAGACCCTCACCTCAGAACCCCTTTTCACTGCCCTGCTGCCACTCCTGCCTTGATAGCCTTCCCCTGCCACTGCTGGAGCCTTCCAGAGGACTAGAGGCCTCCAAACAGAAACACTCCAGTGTCCCACTTAAAAACCTGAAAACTTACCATAGTATGTAGTTTATTTTCTAGTCAAATTGAAATATTTTCTTTTCTGATCTGAGTCAATTCTTCCATCAGAAAAAGAATCTCATCCCTTTTATCTCTTCTTACCTTCTCAGGGACCTCTAATAAATGTGCTTTCTCTCTCTCTCTCTCTCTCTCTCTCTCTCTCTCTCTCTCTCTCTCTCTAACTGGGCCTCACAGCTACTGGTTAAGTGCTCTATCACTGAATTACACCGCTGCACCCCAGTCCTTTATTTTTTCTTTTGGCAGGGTTTCACAAAGTTGCCCCAGCTACCCTTAACTTCTTTGTGCTCCTCCTCCCTCATCCTCCTGAGTACCTGGGATCACAGTTGAGTTCCACATACCTAGCTTGTTCATGAATCTTTAAACTTCTTTCTGTTAGTCTTCTTTCTCAACCCCATGGAAGCTTTTTTCTTTTTCTTTTTTAAGACACAGGGTCTTACTATAACTATAGTCCTGGCAGGTCCTTAACTCACTCTGTAGCACAGGCTGTTTTCAAATACACAGCAATCCTCCTGCCTCAGCCTCACAAGATCTGGGATAGCAGGCATACGCCACTATAACCTGCTTATGGGGTACTGGGGAATCAAACCTATGGCCTTGTGCTTATTAGGCAAGCGCTTTACCCATTGAGTTATGCCCCCAGACTGTCATGAAAACATTCATATTTCTCAATGTCTTTAAAATAAAAAGTCTGATTTTCATTTCCTTTTATATCTACTTTTCAGTCAGCCCTTCAAGCCCAGGGTTAGGTGTGACTGTTCTCTCTGCTTATACCTTTCCCAGTCACTCCTCCCTCCTCTGAAATAGGACCCCACCACCCCCTTGAGCCATGAAGAATCACCTCACCAAGCTGCCACTGACTTCCGGGTCGCCGGCCTTCTGGCCTTGTGTTGCTGCCTTGCCATTGCTCACCACTTCCCCCACCACCACCACTGGCCTTCCCCTCCTCCATGCTTCCCCCCAGCCCCCCCTCCCCCACCGGAACACACGCTCTCTCCTCTCTCTCCTTCCTTAGATTCCCACCCTGGTCCCCTTCCAGTCTCTGTTTTCCCAAGTGATCCCACATGCTCCCTCACTCTATAGGCACCATCCTGCAACACGGCCGCACCAGTGACAGTCCCTCCATGGCTCTCCACACCCAACACCTCTGCTCTACGTGGGGACAACATTCTCAGATCTCCTGAGACCTCCGGTCTTGTCCACTTCCATACATGTGTCAATACAGTGCTCACACTGCAGTTGGAGTAATGTTTTTAGGGTAACTGATCATGTGACCTCCTTGCTTAAAATCCTTCATTATCTTTCTTTTAAAAAAAAGCCAAGCTGTTTAACATGACTCAAAGGGACACTTCTTTCCCTTTCAGTCTCATCTCTCTCAACTCTTAATTCTCCTGTCATATTAAACTTTTTTCTTAGTAAAAAGAAAGAAAGAAAGAAAGAAAGAAAGAAAGAAAGAAAAGAAAAGAAAAGAAAAGAAAAGAAAAGAAAGATTTCCTTTCAGTGTCCCAGATGCACCCTGAGCCCTCACACCTCCCAACTTTCAGGGGCGCTATCCCTTCATCATGAGATAACCCCTCCTCGCTCCATTCCCTCACTTGGCCAACTCCTCCTGACTCAACCTAATGTTCCTTCTCGAGCATTTGCCATAAAAGTTGTGGTGTTAGAAATTTCTCTTTACACTTCAGCATCTTCATGCATTATTCTATTCTACTCCTACTGTGACTATCTACTTTCATTCTCATTCTGCATCCCTCCATGTTAGACTACCAGCCAAAGGAAGGCAGGGACAAAGTTGACCTCACTCACCTCATGTTATTGTATTCCCAATCATCAGAAAATATTAATTCCATAAATCTTGGCTGAAGGAATACAGTCTCACCCCCTCCTTTTGTTCTCTCAGTGCAGGCCTTACTTATGATTCATGTCTCTGGCCTTTGCTCAACTTCTCTCTTTGTGTCATTGATTCCTATGACTTCACTGATTGGGTATATGTAAAGAAATCTCCATTCTACCCCCAAGCTTTGTACCTCCCAGATCTATGTCTGCATTTCCAACATCTGGCTAGACATTTATGTTTTTTTCCACTGACACAGACAAAGGCTATAAAACATTAAAAGCATGCAAGGGACACGTGTAAGAATCCATAATTCACTGGCACAACCCATGTGTTCATCAAAAGAGAATTGGATAAATAAGTTATGATACTACTATGCAGTCTTGGAAAGACTGGAAAGATTTATATACTGATGAGAAAAGATATCTGTGAGTAGAAAAAGCAGGTTTCTGCTGGTCAGTACACACAGTTCTCTTGAATAGTTTCCTACTCCTTGTTTCCAAAGTTAGCTATATTTCTCTACATGTTAAACAATGGGTTTTATAGTATATATTTTAACATAAGGTATTTATAAAGAGTACTAGTTATTATTTACTAATATATTTTTGCTTTTTCTATGAAAAAGCAGTCCAAACTGTGGAGTTTACTTTCATCCTATTCAATCGTCCAGTGTGTGTTAATTAAGCACTTACTACGTGCCAGTGTCTGTTCCACATGCTGAAGACCTGCAATAAGGCAATGCCTTTACCCTCCTACAGCTTTCTAGCTAAAAAAGTAAGCAAATAAATAGCTGATGTAATTAAAAGTTCCAGAAAAAAAAAAAAACAGAATTATGAGAGGTGCTAAGGTAGGGTGGTCAGAGAAGGTCTTTCTGAAATGGTGACAACTGACAGAGACCTAAATAAAGTGAGGTCAGGACTCATAAACATCCACAGGAAGAACATTCCAGTCAGAGGACTCACCACCACACCGCCTCCAGGAGTGGCATGGTCAGCGCCTTCTAGAGGCCACAGGCAGATGGGAGCATCTGGAGCACAGTAAGAGAAGGAAGGTGGGGGAGGGAATAAGGCCACAAGGTCCATCTGTGTCCCAGCCATGGTGTGGCTTCTGGGCTCTGGTGCCTGTTTTAAATGAGATGATAAATCAGTCCTTAGATATCACAATGTATTACTGTTCCTTTTGAAAAAGAAAAACAGAGCCAGTAATGGTGGTGCACACCTATGATCCCAGCTCTTGGGAGGCTGAGGCAGAAGGATTGCAAGTCGGAGGCCAGCCTGGGCTACATAGCAAGATCCTGTCTCAGAACCACCACCCTTTCCCCCAAAAGAGAAAAATGCACACTAAACTGTAATCAGAAAAAAACTTCTGGGATACAGGATTATAGAAGATGTTCATTTTCAAAGCTATATCCTTTGGTTGTTTTTGAGTATTTTTACAATGAATGTGTATTAACAGAAAAAATAATAATTTAAAATGAGTTAAAAGTTTGTGCAAACCTTTTCACTGAGTCGTCATTCCCATTCAAGAAAAACATCCTTTAAAAAGTTGAAGTCAGTGGCTGGAGGCATAGCTCAGGGGTTCAGGTACTTGCCTAGCAAACACAAGGCCGTGGGTTCAGTTTCCCAGCATGTCATAAACTGGACATGTTCGTGCATGCCTGTAATCCTAGTACTTGGGAGGCTGAGGCAGTAAAAGTACCCTAGGTGCAAGATGGACTACACAGCAAGACCCTCTCTCTCAAAAAAAAAAAAAAAAATATTGGAGCCAGGTCCATAGTGGCACACAACAGCTGTTCAGGAGGCAGAAGCAGTAGAATCACTCAAGATCAGGTCTTTGAGATTAACCTAGGCAATGGGGGGAGACCTCATCTCAAAAAGAAAAAAACTATGTAAAATCTTTACAGTGTCATTTACAGTAGTAATAACAAGAAACTAGAAAAAACCTAGGTGTTCAACAACAGTAGACTGATTACACAAATTATATGAAAACTGTACCAAGAGATTTATGGAGCCACGACATAAGATGCTGGGGAGCACCCCGCAGGCTAAAGGCCATATCTGAGGGGTTATTCCTGCCTACCGCCACCCTGGGAGGCCACATCCTTCAAATTCCTTCAGAGAACAACAGCTATAGCTTCGACTTGGCTGGCCCTGAGCTATGCTCATGGAAGGAGAACAGAGCAGAACAATCCGGAATGATAAATCATTTATAAATGCAACACAGAATTGATTTTGCAGCGGATTCACCTTCTTAATTAGCATACCTTGTGTTAACAGTAAAATATCAAGCTCCCAGATCAGTAGCAGAGGCAGGAACCCAGAAGACCACAGCCTGTGATGGTGTGGGGCCCCAACATCCTCAAGGACTCTCCCCTCCTCAACTTCCCCCTCCTCTTCCCTGAGATTCTGAAATGTCTCAGGCCCCTGTGTCCTTTGCCTGTGGCTCACAAGGCCAAGTGTCCTAAGCCTGCCCTGGGGAAGTAGCACTGCCGCTGGGGAATCATGCAGGGGCTTCCTTCCTCCCAGTCACCTCTGACAGAGACCAGGACACATTCCTTCCGCCTTCCTCATAGCAGCCTCCTCTGGACAGGACTGGATATGATGGTGGAAGGAGGGGCCTTTTCATGAAATAAGGGCTTCCTGTGAAAGCTCCTTCTACCCAGTAACTTGAGAGATCGTGGAGCTTTCTACCCATCTAGGGACATTTATGGTGGTCCAGTAACACTTTTTTCCTACCAAGTCTTCTGCCAGCCGAGAAATTAGACAAATTAGTGAATACATACAGACCATATTTATTACTGCTCAACACTGGTACTGATGAATGTTTCTAACACTAAGGCTCTGGGTGAAGCAGAACCGGTCCCCAGGTGGCAGGCAGGTCCACATTATTGCACAGGAAGAGACAAGCCCTCAAGAAGAAAAAGAAAGGAAGGTGCTGGAGGAGTCACACTGGTTTGTCCTAAACTATTCAACCAAAGAGAGGCACATCTTTTCAGGCAGGGTCCAGGTAACATACTCAATCTGCATACTTTGAACAAAGCTTAAGAAAAAGATTCTTTGTTTTATTTATTTATTTATTTATTTATTCGTGGTGATGGTTTGTGTGTACTGAGAATAAAGCCCAAGACCTTCTCACCGAGCTACATCCCCAACCACAAAGATGTTCATAATGAAAATATGGGCATGTTGTGGAAATGCCACAGAGAAAAAGGTTGACTCCCCGCCTCCAGCTAAAATGGAGGCCTGGGGAGCCATCAGTGGCATCTGGAGAGCAGAGAGAGCAGTTTGCAGAGGGTGCTGCCCTCTGTTGCCAGCCACTGCCACCTGCAGCCATGAATGAGGAGGACTGCATTCTCCTCCCACCAATATGCTGCCCAATCAGAAGCAGAGGGTGCGGAATCTATTACTTAGAAGGGGTAATTTGTTATCAATAAAAATTTATTGATCACAAGTCTGGAAGTTGAGAGGTCTTAGATCAGGGCACCAGCAGATTTGGTGTCTGGTAAGAGCCTCTTCCTCATAGATGGACCCTTTTATGTGTCCTTCCAAAACTACAGGAACCAACAGAGATCCTCCAAACTTTCTAAGAAGGGCATTAGTCCTATGCACAAGGATGTCCTTATGCCTACACCCATCCGTAGGCCGCATGTTGTGTTACTATTGCACTGGGGATTACGTTTCAACAGGTCTCCCCCCACCCCCGCCCAGGAACACAAATATCCAGACTGCAGCAGAGATAGAAAGAAAGCACTACTAGAGGACTGGTACTCTTTTCTCTTTTTCCCCATAACACACGGCACCCCAAAAATCCCTTCCTCCCCTGTTGGACTCCCTTCTCACTTCTGCAACCCAGGCAGGAGATGGGAGAGATGCTGGAAGGAGATGGGCAGCTGCAATGCCCTGCAGATGCCTGATGTTCCAGATGGATCCAAGGACCTAGAACGCGAGTCTCCTGTCACATAGCCTCAGCTTGCTTCCATGGCTGCAGCTAGCTGCATGCGATTAGGAAGAAATCTGATTCCTTGTAAACTCCTTAGAAGACAGAGCTCACAGTCTCACAGGCTGAAGCTAGTGGCGGGTTCTCTTCCCTGAGCCAATGTCCAAGATGGTGAGACCTGGGAGATCAAAGCTAAGAGGAAAAACCTTCCTGGAGTACCTTTTTCAGCTAAATGGTTTCAGCTACCAGGTTGTATGTGTTGTATGCCTGAGGTCAGGACCCAAAGTTGAAGAGCTCCTTATTCCTACTCTTAAGGAGTTCATTCTTGTTTGTCATAACTGGCTTTCTGTAACATATCTGGCCATTGAATAGCACAAAAAAATGCCACCACTTTAGAGATGGTCTCCTTTCTGTATCAGCCAAGAGCAATGGCATTTCTGCCTCCTCTCAGAATCATATATGGTCTGAACAGAAGGAGTCCTTGTTGATTCCTCTGGCTCAAGAGGAAATTATCTGGTTTCTAGGTCACATGCTCATTTTTGGCAGCCACGCTGAGCCTGGCCCTGTTTTCCATTCCCCCATCTCATCCTGTGCCTCCATGTTATGTCTCTGAGCTACTGGACCAGACAAAAAGATGACAAAAGGCATCTAAACTGAGTTTGTCCTGAATGCTCTCTCTTGGGGAATGGAGGAATGGCTCAGCAGTTAACGGGCTTATCTAGCAAGCACTAAGTCAAGCGCAAGGTACCTGAGTTTGCTTCCCCAGCACCATATAAACTGGGCATGGTGGTGCATGCCTATAATCCCAGCAGTCAGGAGGCTGAGACAGAAGGACTGCCGTGGGATCCACAGGGAGTTCAGCCTGGGCTACAGAGCGAGATCCGGTCTCAAAAAAAAAAAAAATGTTAGGAATAAACTCTGATTGCTCTCTCCTCTTAGACGTTGCCCAAGGAAACTAGCCTGTATGCTGAGAGGCTCAGCATGTATCTTGGAAAGACAGTGCTCTGTGAGGGACAGAGCCAAAGAAACTCAGTCAAGTGACCACCGATCCCTCCGATCACTCTATACAAGTTATTAATGCAGTTGTCTCCTGCCCCTTTGGCCAGAGCCCAGTAAGAGTCAAAAGGCTCTGGTCTGCGCTTGAGAGCATAGATTCTTGACCCTTAAAAATTACCCAATCCAGTTTTTTCAAAGTTCTGCAGCAACTCACTAACTAAGTAATGGAATTAATGGAATGAAAAGAGTAGAAAATAATCAAGTACATCATCTTTGTGGTAGGTGTGACCATACACAATCCCCTGTGAGTTGATGGATGATCATTCCTACTACTGTGTGTTGGTTACAAGGCAAAGAAAGGGATTTTTAGAAACAACTCAGATCCATGAGCAGTTGCCTTTGAGCTAATTAAGAAAGTGATGGGGGAGCTGAAGGACTACCTCTGTGGTGCAGCACTTGCCTAGCAAGCTCAAGACCCTGAGTTCAATTCCCTAGCGCCATACACACCATGGTGGCACATGCCTGTAATCCCAGAATTTAGGAGACTGGGGCAGAAAGATTACTGGGTTCAAGGTAATCTAGGGCTCCCTAGTGAGTTCAGAACCAGCCTGAATTACAGAGCAAGACCCAGTCTCATAAATAAATAAATGCACAAACCAACAAATAAAAAGTGACTGAGCTGGAGAAATAGCACAGTGGTTAAGGCACTTACCTAGCAAGCACAAGGCCCTGGGTTCAGTTCCCCAGCACCACATAAACTGAGAGCATAGTGGTATACTCCTGTAATCACAGCACTTGGAAGGCTGAGGCAAGAAGACTGTTGTGAGTTCAAGCACAGCATGGACTTCCTAGTGAGTTCAAAACCAGCCTGGACTACAAAAGAAGACTGTCTCAAAAAAAAAAAAAGAAAGAAAAGAAAAAGAAAAAAACAGGACTATGTTGGATGGACCTTACCTAATCAGGCAAATCCTTTGATAGGTTTTCCTGCTGACCTTAAGAAAGAAGAAGCAAACAACACCAATTTCTACAGCTGCAAGATAATGGATACTGACCACTGCCATGTAGGTATGGAAAAGTTCCTAAGCTAATAAGACCTCAGTCCCATCAATCACTTGACTGAGTACTTGCGAGACCCAGAGGACAGCCTCCAGGTAAACTGCAATTGGAACCCTGACCTACAGAAACTGTGAAATAATGTACTTTTCCTCAACCACTGCGTCTGTGGTAATGGTTTTTTCCCTGCAGTGCTGAGGCTTGAGCTTAAGACCTTTATACTGAGCTATATCCCTAGTCCTATGTTTTTAATTTTGGTTTTTATTTGTATTTATTTTGAAAAAAGCTCTTACTAATTCACTAAGTTGCCTGGCCTCGGCTTGAACTTGCATCCCATGTTTCAGCCTCATAGTATGCTGGGATCACAGGTATGTGCCACCTCATTTGGCTATTCAAGATAATTTTTGCACCTTTTTCTCTGATGTATATACAAATATAACACCATGATACAAAATGCACTATTTGTCTTAAGATGTAATTATAACTACAAAAGCCACTTATCAAGGCCTGGGAATATAATTGAATGGCAGAGTGTTTACTTAGTATGCACAAGGACCTGGGGTTTCAGTCTCAGCACACAAAAAAGAAAACACTTACCTAGTTACAGAATGATTTAGGCAAAGCCAAGTAGCTACTGATGGAAGAATCAATACTGGGCTCCAAGTCTCCTCACTCTCTGGTCAATGTTCCACACTGCTTGTCCTGTTGGGAACCATTATTCTGTTTTTAGAAGAAAGAGAGGAGAGAAGATGGTTTTTCCTGTCAGTTCCTCACATGTGTCAGGGCTAAGGTTTGAATATGGCTTTATGTCTTTCAAACACATACTGAAATCTGATTCCCAAATACAGCAGTGTTGAGAAGTGGTAGAACCTTTAAGAGGTGATTAAGTTATTAAGAGGGATTAAAGCAATTCTCAAGGGCTCTAAAGATTAAGTTGCTGTAACTGGGCACCCCCTCTCCTTCCCCATTCTTATCTCTTCCATGCATGCCCACTTGACCTTCTTCTTGTCCATTGTGTTAGGATGAACTGCAAGGCCCTTGCCAGGTGCAGGCACCCAGTTTCAAACTTCCCACCTGTAGGACTGCAAGCTAAACAAACCTCTATTCTTTATAAATTACCAAGTCTTAGGTATTGTGTTATAGCAACAGAAGACAGATTAAGAGAGCCAAGCATGGTGGTGCACACAAATAATCCCAGCACTCAGGAGGGTGAGGAAGGAGAACTGCTGAGTGTTCAAGGCCAGCTTAGGCTGCATAGTGAATTCAGGACCAGCCTGAACTATAGAGAAAGACTCTGTCTCAAAAAAAAAAAAAAAAAAGACAGTTGGTTAATCCACTCTTTTCCTGTGCTGTTAAGAAGATGGGCCTGGCAGGAAAGAGTGGACCACTGGGACATAACCTGAAAGGATATACACTAGCTCCACCCTTCCTCACTCAGCTTCCTGCTGCAGTGCCGTGGACAGCTATTCTCCAGCTTGGCCTCTGCCAGGTGCTTCTCCCAGTGCCAACCACCCATGGATGGACTGAGACCTTCTGAAACTGTGAACTAACAGAATCAGGTACTATGTCCCAGCAATGAGAAAGTAACTAAGACAGAGACAATTATTATTTCCTGAAACATTTTTCTTTTGCCAGTTTATTCTTTCTCTCCCAGGTCAAACTCACTACACATTGCGCTCCTGTCTTATATATGTATATCCTACACAGTGGGAATTAAGTGGTTATATAAATGATCTTGATTCATGCACACATGAGTTAAATGAAGTAGACACTAACACTCCTACTTTTAAGACAGCAAACATGAAACTCTAAGGATTAACAAAAACATGCCAAAAGGCACAGAGCTAGCAAGTGATAAGCCCAGTACTCTAATTCCAGCATCTCAGCCCTTAAATGCTGAGTGCATTACTTCCCACAGAAAATCTCTCTACACAGAAACTTAGCTGGCTCAGACTTGGTGGCATATTTTTGGAAGCTAATATATAGTTAATATTTGTTGTGAATTTGCTACATTTTGAGCACTGTGATAAGCATTTTTCAATAACTGGTCATTAATACTGACAACCTGACAACTCTATGAAATAGACACGTTTTGTGGTTTAGGGGACTGAATCCAAGGCCTTTACACTCTGGACATCCTTTTCTTTTCTGGGCTGAGCTTGACCTTGCCTGTCTAAACCTCTCAGAGTGCTGGAATTACAGGCATGCAGTACAACATTCAGCTGAGCTAATATTGTCATTTCCCACAATTTTCCAATAACAAAACTGAAACTCAGGTTCAAGAAAAAAAATTCAGTGGGAATGATACCAGGAATGAAGAGATAATTAAATATTAAGAAATCTATTAATATTCAGTTTATCCAAGGAGGAAATAATATTATTTTACCTAAAATGACGATGAACCAACTGCAGATGGGAAAGATTTTTAAACCCATCTGACTGAACATATATTAAACAAAATGGCACTTATATTGTACCAGGTATTATAAGTAACCTAGAGATGATTTAAGGTACACAAGGGGATCTGTGCAGATTGTAAGCAAATACTTTGACATAACATATATGGAACTTGAGCACCTGTGGACTTTAGTATCCATGAGGACTAACTATAGTTTGAATAAAATCTCCCTCAGGCCTGTGCATTAGAGCCTGGCCCCCAGGGCGGTGCTGCTGAGGAGATGGGGCCTCTGAGAGTCACAGGAGGCATGCCCTTGAAAGGGGTTACAGAATTTTGACCCCTTCCTCCCTATCTTTTTGCTTCCTGGTGATGAGGTGAACACTTTAGCACCACCAAATACTTCTGTCATGATATGGTACCTCAGCACAGGCTCAAAGCAATGGAGTCAATCATTCATGAACTGGAACCTCCAAAACTGAGAACCAAAATAAATCTTTTTTTTTTTAATAAGCTGATTATCTCTGGTGCTCTGTTACAGAAACAGAAAGTTGATCAACAGGAGACTTCTGGAACAAACCCTCCATGAATAACAGGGAAAAGCTGTGTGTCCACACAAAAGCTCATACAGAAGAAGCTCATGGTAGCACTATTAATAATAAGTAAAAAGTGAAAAATCCTGAATGTACACCAACAGAGGAATGGATAAACACCACACGGAATAGTTACATAAAGGGTTTTTCTTTTTCCTTTTTTTAAAATTTATTTTTATTTATTTATTTATTTTTGAGACAGGGTCTGCTGTGCAGCCTAGCCATGAGGCTTTTCTCATACTACAATCCTCCTGTCTCAGCCTCCCAAGTACTAGGGTTACAGGCGTGAGCCACCACCCCAGGTAAAGGATTAAAGTTCTGCATGCCACAATGTGGACAACTCTTGGTATTATTACATTAAGTAAGAAGCTAATTTAAAAAGACACATATTTTATGACTCTGTTTGTATGGAACATCCAGAATAGACAAACCCACAGAGAGAACCTGTACCAGGGTGGTCTGAGGCTGTTGTAGGCATGACGGGCCCAGCATGAGGAGGAAATAGCTGCTCATCGGTACAGGGCTGATTTGGGGGTAATCCCAAGTTACTGGGCAATCCCAGTTACTCAGGAGCCTCACAGAGGAAGATCAGAAGTCAGAGGGTGGCCTAGCCAATGTAGAGAGACCCTGCCTCAAAACAAAAGAAATGGAAAGGACTATGGATGCCATGGGTGTAGAATAGCCCCGGGATGCACCTCCAGCACCACCACAAAAAATAATCTAAAATTAGATTATGGTGATGACTGCATGTCTTTGTCAATAAACCAAAACTCCCACTAAAACGTTAACTTTAAATCAGTGAATTTTATGGCGTGCTATACTTACTGCAGTGAAAGTGACAAAGAAGGGGAGTGGGTAGAAAAGGGAAGGAGAGAAATGAAAGGGAGAGAGGGAAGGGGTCCAGCCACCCTGCTGGAAAGACTACATGGAAGGCCACATGGAGAGAAGAGGCCTGGAACCAGAAGGAGGCAGACCGGGGTCCAGCTGTCCCACATCTGCATCAAGCTTCTGAACAACTCCAGCCCCAGTGGCCACACACTTACAACTGTGTGGCAGAGTCCAGCACAATCAGCGGAACTCCCGGGCAGAACTCCCCAGCCGAGATCAGTCTACACGTAAAATGAATGTTGTTTCAAGCCAGTAAGTTTGGGGGTAACCTGTTATACAGCAGCAGGAAACAAACAAAAAAACCTGTTCTGGTCTGGATCTAGAATGTCCCCCCCAAAACCCTAATGTATTTAGATGTTGTGGAGGACCAAGGGGATCATATGCTAATAGGAGGTGGGACCTGGTCAGTGGGGGCACAACACTGGGGCTGGACCGGGGAGGGGCAGATCACTGGGACAAGATCTGGAAGGATGCATGCTCGCCCTGCCCTTCCTCCCTCACGTGGCTTCCTGTCATCAGCTTGTCTCCTGTGAGGCCTCTGCCATGGGCGTCCACCTTTGGCAGCGCCCATAAACGGACTAAGGCCTTCTGAAACTGCAAGCTAAAATAAATCTTCCCTCCCTTACGTTGTGGATGATGGGTATTCTGCCCAGCAGCAAGAAAGTAACTAAGACAAAGCCTTTTGAGAAAATACACATAGAAAACTAACTGCAAAAAAATGAAACAAGTATGAAAAAAAAACAGGATTACACCAGGCATGGTAGCACATATCAGTAATCCCAGCACTTCTGGGGCTGAAGTAGCAGGATTACAAGCTCAAGGCCAGCCTGAGATCCTATCTTAAAATTTAAAAAAAAATTTTTTTTTGTTTTAAAGGCTGGGGATGTATCTCAGCTGTGCATCCCATCATGGGCAAGGCAGTCCTGGGTCCAATCTCGAGCACTGGAAAAGGAAGAAAGAGGGAAAGGGGGGAACAGAGAGTGAGTGTTAAGAGACAGCATTAAGTTTCTTTATAACTCGAATATGGGAAGGGCATTCTTATAGCCTATCAAAATGAAGATGCAGTAAATACTGTTATATTTAATTACTTAAAAGCAATTAAAGCTTTTGCGGGACAAAAATCTCCATAAACAACATCAAAAGACAAATGGCAGAATGAGAGAAAATATTTACATCCTATATCACAGAAAAAGAACTAAAACCTCCAATATACAAATAGATCTTAAAAATTGAGGGAAAACACCAAAAGTCTTCTAGAAAAATGGGCAAAGACACGAACAGAAAATTAACAACAGCAACAAATGTAAAACTGTCATTTGAGCATATGAATAGATGTTCAACCTCACTCATAATAAGAAAGATGCAAATTAAAACTATACTGAGCCGGCATTTTTTACTCAACAAATTGGCAAAAATTCAAAATCTTGAAAATACAGTCTGCTGGTGAGATTGGGGAGAGCAAGCACTCATGTATTACTAGCAGAAGTGAACAATGGTATTGTCCTTATGGGGAAGAACGTGGCAGAGTCTAACAAATCCCCAGCTACTCACCCTTCAGCCCAATAGTCCCATATCTAGTCGTTACCTCCAACCATTTTTTTAAAAATCACATCCAAAATTGCTTCTGCAACATTATTATTGGAATTACAAAAAATGAACATACAGACAAAACCAACCTAAATACCTAAACATACAAGATTGGCTATGTGAACTGATGGTATTTGTTTGAAGAGTATTTTAAAAAGACTGGAGAAGATCTCTAGGAACTGATTTTCAAAATATACTTCCAGAATATATTAAATGAAAAAAAAAACTGTCATGTTACTGGGAATTGAGCCCAAGGCCTTCCCACCAATAAGCTACAACCCTTGTCTTTTCTTTTTTCTTTTTTTTTTTTTTCTTTGAGACAGGATCTTGTTTAGTCACTGCATTGCTCAGGCTGGAATTGCATTTGTTATCCTCCTGACTCAGCCTCCCAGAATGCTGGGATTATAGACCTATGCCATCGGGCCTAGCACATGAAAATTTCAAAGTGAAATGAAACACTGAGTATGATATATGGGTTTATGTTGTGGTTGGAATCTGTAACATTCCCCAAAGGCTCCTGTGTTCAAAGTGCTGTACCTGGTGTTGTATTATTGGGAGGTGATAAAACTTTGAGGATGTGGGGCCTACTGGAAGGTCTTAGATCACTGAGGAAATGCTCTCAAATGGGGCTCAGTCTACTAATATCTGTGTTTTTGTTTCCTGGCTGCCCTAAAGTGAACGTGCTTTGCTGCACTCTCCCTTCCAGGATGCAGTGCCTCGCCGGAAGCTGACAAAACGGGGCCCTCAGACATGGACTGAACGCACCAAAGCTATGAGCCAAAATTAACCTTTCCTCTTTACAGTTGGCTTATCTCAGGTATTTGATACAGTAATGGAAAGCTAACTAATACAACATACTTGAGGCAGGAGGGTCACAAGTTCGAGTCCAGCCTGGGCTTTAGTGAAATTTGGTCTCAAAATAAAAAATGAAAACAGGGCTGGGATAATAGCCTAGTGTGAAGGTTCTGAGTTCAGTTCCCAGCATCACACACCAAAAAAAAGTAATCTCAGCTACTTGAGAGTCTGAGGCAGGAAGATCACAAGTTCAAGGCCAGCGTAGGGAGACCCTGTCTCAAAAAAAAAAACAAAAGTAAATAGGAATAAGATAACATACATGCATTTGCTTAATTTTGAAACAACAAAGATAAATCAGAAAATAATAGGCTATTGATAAAGAGAGGAAGTATGAGTTGAAAGGATACAGAAATGGGGACACTATGTTGGGTTGTTTTTATTCCTGAGAACTATGTAATGTTCTACACATTTAAAAATAAAATTAAGGATGGGAGTGGTGGAATCTTTATATTTTTGCAAACAAAAGCAAATAAAACCAACATGCTAACTTTTGACAGTTTCAAGGCCACGTTTTCTTCCTCCTCCCCCTTCCCCTTCCCCTCCCCCTCCCCCTCCCCCTCCCCCTCCTTTCTCCTTACCTTCATCTACTATTGGGAATTCAACCCAGGGCCTCGCACTAACTTACAACCACAGCGCCTCTTATTTTTTTCTGTTCAGATCCTCCTACCTTAGCCTCCTCAGCTGCTAGGGTTGCAGGCATGTGACATTGTCCCCAACCCAAGGCCACTCTTTCATACTCAGCTTCGAGATGCTGGAGGAAACACTCTGCAGACTGCATTTCTGCTTGGCTGCTGCCTGTCAGACTCTACCAATAAGAGGCATGAGGGACAAGGACAGAAAAGGGAGAAAGGACATGTTCTTTCCTGTTTGCCTCCAGCTGCAGTTCCTGTGAGTCTCCATGGCAATATTCCTTCCCCAGCAATGGCTAAAGGCATCTTTGTTTTTCCAACACTTAACAAAACCAGTTCCATCATACCATGGCAAGCACCCCAGCACAAGCAGATTGGCATCCCCTTCTTAGAGCCCCAACTCAGAGTTCCTAACTCTAAGGACCCCTGCCCTGAATTCACAGAAAACAGCCTCCCTAAGTAGCACCTTATCCTCCAGGGTTTGGACTCCACTCCCTACATCTCTTGTCAAAGTTCTTGAGTTTTAATCACGTGAATCTCCTCATTACATTTCCTCTGTTCTGGGTGGTAGCTCTTTCCTACAGATGCTTTCATTAAAAAAATATTACAGCAGCAATTTTTAAAGTATGTTTCTTGGATACCTGAGCTGGGGGGATCCTTCAGGCTTTTCAGGGGATCTGTGAAGTCAACAATATTGATAATAACAAGATATTATTTTCCCTTTTTATTCTGTGGACATTTGCAAAATGATGGTATGAGTCAATGAGAAGCAAACGTGCTGGCATGTTGGTCTGGAAAAGACAATGCCTAACTGTTAGTTGTTTTATTTCATCTTATTTCTTGTTTGTGCTGTTGAGGAAAAGACCTGTGGCCTCATGCACGCTGGGCAAGTGCTCTACCCTGGCTACACCTGCAGTCCAATTGTTATATTTTTTACTAACATGCACTTTCAGGAAAAATAATCCACTTGTATGTAAGAATATTACTGGTAAAGCAATAAAAATTAGTAACATTTTAATATCATGCACATTATGTATGCATCATTTTAACATTGCCATGATCAAATATTTCACTATATTGAAAAACATAAAAGAAACAACATTTGTGCAACTATTTGAACTAATAACTAAACTTCTTAAAGCAAGCAATATTTTTAAAAGAACAACTGACAAACTATAGTTATTTATGCGTGGGCATTTCACAGATATTTTCTCAAAAATGAACAAAGTATGCCTGCCATTCCAAGGAAAACAACTGATAGAGTTTATTGCCAAGGATAAAAATTGGAACTTTCAAAATAAAATTAGAAATTTGAAAAGCATTCATCTGCCAATCTGAGCTTTGGCAATGTTAAAGTCTTTTCTGGGAAAATTGGTGTTGATATTAACAAATACAATTTTTTCAATAGTGTATAATAATTGCTGGAACATTCAATACCTTTGTTTAGCCATTGATTTATATTTATTGTTATTTCATGGTGCTGGGGACTGGAAGCCAGGGCCTCATGCATGCTAGGCAAATGCTCTCCCACAGAACTCTGCCCCAGCCTGGCCCTTGGTATTCTCTAATGGCCCATGCACGGGATTACAAAATCGTACATGAGTAAATAGGCCCATTCTAAGTGCAAGATATTTCAAGAGATTCCAATGTCACAGATTAACAAAGATGTTATTTTTTTAAAGAAACTACCACTTGGTGTTATTTTCAGATCAGAAAGCACAGTCACAATTCTCTGAAAAATCTGTTTTAAAATGTCACCTTTTTAAAATTACAAATTTGTATGCAGCTAGATTTTGTTCATATGCTTCAACTGAAACAACATATCACAATACATGGAATTCAGAAACAGATGTGCATATCCTGCAGTCATCTATTAAGGAGATTTGAAAAAATGTCAAGGCCACTCTACTTAATGTATTTTGATATTGCTGTTTCTCATTAAACTTTTGTTAACTATTTAACATGCAATGGATTGATGTTTTTAATGAATTTTAAAAATAAATATTGCAAAAAGTTCTCCTCTAAAATTTTTATTATCAACGACTAACACCAATGGATTTAACCTACACAGAAGTTCTTAAGTGTCCCTATTAAGTTTGCAGAGTGAAAGATTCCTGCCTTAGAGTCCTTCTCTAACCTGTATAGTTAGCCACTTAACAACTTTAATCTAGCTAACAAATAATATTTCCCCCATTTTATTGATATGTATATATGCAATATCTAATTTTTACATTCATCTTGAGTATTTTGTGCATATACGTATCACAGCAAAATTACAAATCCTTCCCTGTCCCTTTTTGATCCTCTCAAAACCTCCCTCTCCCCACAGTAGTTCCCATTATTCCCCCAAACTAGTTCTAAGAAATGACTTTGGTGTGGATTTCTCACATTAGAGAAACCATTTGATATTTCACTTTCTGCATCTGACTTACTTCACTGAGCATGATGGTCTCATGTTGCATCCATTTACCTACAAAAGCCTCCAATTTATCTGTCTTTATAGACAAGTAGTATTCCATTGTGTTCAAATACCATAATTCATGTATACATTGGTCTGCTGATGGGTATTTTGGTGTCTTCCACATTTCAGCTATTGTTAGTTGTGTTGGCATTTATGCTCTCTTAGCACCTGGATGATATTGCTCCATGATCTCCTGGCCTTTAGAGCTGGCACTGAGAAACTGCAGTTATCCTGAAGGGTTTGTCTTTGTAAGTCACTGTCTGATTTTCTCTTAGAGCTTTTATATTCCCTCTTTTTGTTGGGTCTCCTGGATTTCAATTATGATATGTCCCAAGGATATTCCCTTCTGGTCAAAGTTATTTGAAGTTCTGAATGCCTGCAGTCATTCAGTGTTCATGTCTTTCCTTAGATTTGGGAAATTTTCTTCCATAATTTCATTGAACATGCCCTTTAAGCCTTTTGTTCTGTCGTCAGTTTACACATGCACTCCCATAATTCTGAGGTTGTTTCTCTTTGAGTCATTCATCAACTTTTGTAGCTAGTCTCTTTCCTATTTTTTTTTTTTGTTTGTTTGTTTTATGGTCTTCAATGACTGTATGTTCCAGATTATCAACTTTATCTTCAAGCTCTGATGATCTCTTCTCAGAGTGTTCAAGCTGGTTATTACTTTTTTCCTGTGATTTTTTCATTTCCTGGAGTTTAGTTTTCATTGTTTCTATATATCTGCAAAAATATTTCCTAATTTCTTAAACTGCCTTATTATCTGTCTGCTTCTTCTTTAAATTCCTTGAACTTCTTATCAATGTTTTTTTTTCTAACCCTTGTATGTCTGCTTTGAGCTCTCTGTACATCTCTTTTATGTCCTGTGTGAGCTCCTGGGCCCAGAAATTATCATCTTTATTGCCTTTTCTATTTGTTGGTTCTGGTACTTTAAGATCCCTGGTATCAGTTTCTGGAATGTTAGGCTTTTTTGTCCGTGATTTAGTACCTCATTTCCCCATGGTTCTATTGCAGTGAGTTGAAGCTCAGGTATTGTTAATACCTCTCTCTATTCCAGAGATTCTTTTATCAGATTTGCCTTAAGTGTTCATTCCAGTTTTAGAATTTATAACTGCTTTCAATTTATTTAGCTATTAATTTTGAAGGTATTCTCAATATCTAGCCTTTTGTTGAGACTTAACCTCCTCCACTCTTTGGTTCAGAAGAAACAGAATACAGAACTATATATGGTCCATACTCAGAACATTTATTAGGGTATCTTGGATATGGAGGTCTTTAGCAATATCAATATCCAAGCTTTGAATAAGGGTCTGCATTTACCATACAATCTAATATTAATAACTCATTGGCAGATCCTAGTAGCTAAATTACACTGTAACTACAACCCACAAACATTAATAGGTGCAATATGCCCTCACTATATATCTAACTTAACCTATTATTGACTTATTAAAGTGTGCTATTGATATCAGTAAATAACCCAGACAATAAAAAAGCTTTAGGTATACAACAGAAAGCACAGCCACACCAGACACACTTCTATGGTTTCTGTCCTGATCAGGCCCTGACAGATATACAAATATATTTTAAATGCAAATTTTAACATCAGTGAAGGAGGGTAGCCAAGTAATTTGTAAACACAACATTTTGATTATATACATTCAGTCTGGGGAGGGGCAGCAAAAACTATTGAATGTTTTTCTTAATACACTTATTCTTTTATAGTAATATGGATGAAAAATTCTGAAACACTGAGCCAATAAGTAAATGTTGGTGTTAAGAGTCAGAATTCTCACTCTGGAATAAGAAAGAGATAATTATGAATGGATTGAATTAGATGTGTCAGAATGACCTAATGGTTTCTAAAACCCAAACACACATACACAAAATACTATCCTCACCATTACCACTGCTTTCAGAATAGAAAACATTTCCATCCCTCCTTCAATCCCCCAAGAAGTCCTCTGACCCCAGGCAGCACCTGGTTTTCACTCTGTCTTTTTTCTGTGGGCTATTTTAAAGAATTTTGCTGTCACTGTTTTCAGCAACTTGACTGCTGTGGTATGGTTTTCTTTCTCTTTATCCGGCTTGAGGATAGTTAAAATTCTTGAATCTATGATTGAAAGTTTTCCAGCTACTATTTCTTCATTTTTTTTCTGTCTCTGCTTTCTTCTAGTATTCTCAGTATATGTATGTCAGACCTTATAATGTCCTATCATTCATTAAAACTATCTATCTTTCTTCTTTTTATGTTTTGTACTTCACTAGATAATTTCTATTATGGTCTTTAAGTTTGTTTGCAGTGTGTAATTTGTCATCTCAACGTATTTTTCAGTCCTAAAAGTTCCATTTGATTGCTTTTTTAAAAAAGTTTCTATTTCTTCATTTTGTTTATGTTTTCCTTTAAATCCTTGACAATATTTTTTGTAAGTGCTTTAGAGTCCCTGCCTAATAATTACAATACATCTGGTTTTTAATAACTTTCCTTCTGTTTTTGTGCATGTCATGCAACTTTTTAATGGATACTGGACATTAGAAATATTACCCTGTTGATCTTTCTGTTGTTGTTGTTTGTTTTGTCTTTCTTCAAGAAATGTTGAATTTTGTTTAGATGGATAGTTTTAAATATCTTGTCGATCATCGTGGTCCTTTTGAAACTAATTTTCAAGCTTTGTTAGGGCAGGTCTAGATTAATTCTCATTCTTACGCTAGTAAAGGCTCATTCCTAAGTCTTGGCTTTTTCTGGAGTCTCCACTGAATGCCCAAGGCATTCAGTAAGGGCTCTTTATTGTAATTGACTAGAGCTTTAAAAGGGAAAAAGAAAAGAAAAGAAAAGAAAAGTGCCAACTATGTATAAGCTTCTTGTAGTGTTCAGGTCTTAGCTTCCCAGAACTGTTTTTTCCCCACAACTGCCTTGTGCAGCCTCAGGGAGCTTTCCCTGTGACCCTGCCCGTGTGTAGTCTGTTGGTTAGCTACATTTACCTGTAGAGGTTTCTAGAGGTGTTTTTTGTTTGGTTTGTTTGATTTTGTTTGGTTGTTTTGTTTTGAGACAGGGTCTCGCTCTGTGGACCAGGCTAGCCCTGAACTCACAAGGTAGACCAGGCTGGTACCAACTCACAGCAGTCTTCCTGTCTCAGCTCCAGATCACTGGGATTGCAGGTGTGCTGAACCACATCCAGCTTTCTAGAGGTCCTTGTGTAGTTCCCTGCTCCCTATTGCATTGTCTGGCAGAATCTAACTACTCCAGCTACCCTAGCCTCCCTATCAGTTCAGCAGACTGCTATGTTCCACTTGGCTTTCCACCCCTGGGCTGTGGTCTACAGTTTGCTTTTCGCCAGAAGCTGGGGTCATCTGGAGATTGCCTTGTTTGCTTCCCTTCTCTCCGTGAATGTCCAAAAAGTTGCTTTACATCTTTGTCCAGTTTAGCTAGATGTCTCCCGTGAGAGGGCTGGTCCAGTATCTGCCAGCTTGCTTTTTGGTCACTAGAATTTGCATCCACCCTTCCTTTCTGGTCAACCCTGCCTAATCCTCCTCCATATACACATAAACAGAAAAAAAAATGCATGAAACCAAAGATCCTGGATGTCATCCACTACTAACTCCCATAGGACTGCAAACCCTGCTCCCTCTTAGCCTCATGAAACTGACCCTCTGAGTAATTCCCACTGCTTAGGAACAATTTATGCTCCTTTGTGATAAATGGCTTCAAGGGGCTCACCTGTCCAAGCCTGGAAAGGACACAGAGGCATGGAGTACAGAAATATGAGGCTTTATTATTATTATTGTTACTCCTTGCAAGGAGGGTGAGTTTCTGGCCACACAGACAGAGCAGGCAAACCAAAAATAAGGCCTTGGCGATTTCTATCCTGAGTCTCAGGTTTCTCCCTGTTCCGCTTTCTCATTGGCAGAGTATATAATCTTTTTAGTAAGACCTAAGGTGAGTGGTTCAGGGTCACCTTGACATAGCCTTCATTCCTCTTTCCCTTACCCTTTGTTTTTCATTCATCTATCCCAGGGAAACCACGTGAAATTGAGATGGCCATTATTATATGAAAATGTGCCCCTGCCACCATTAGGTGTTGCTCACACACACACCACAAACAAACACACACACACACACCATGTGCTTTCAAAAAAATCAAAGCCTTCCTTTGCATTTTTAAGCCCTGTTTTTCATTGGTAGGCATGAATTAGCATGAGGAGGGTGAATAAAAGATACATCAAAATATTAACATTTCTGAGAAATGAACTTTTGAATGTATTTTGTCTTTGCTCTTTTGGAGATCCTAAAATTTTAAGCAATGAACTTGTGCCCCTCTATAATTAGGAAAAGGATGAAGTCCTCTGACTCGATGGTGGCTCACGTAGCACAAACAGAAGGCATGGTGGCTCACGTAGCACAAACAGAAGGCCAAGAGTGTAAATGACCCGGTAACACAGAGCTCGCCTGGGTGGCAGCCCGCATCTGTATTGAATTCTGACACCTTTCCTTCTCTCATTTCCCCAAACAGAAGAATTTTTGAAGAGTTTTGTTGTTTTCCAAGCAAACGACAAAATCCCCCAACAGTCTCTCCCAGAAACTTTTCCAGGAGGCTCTGGTAAAGCCACGTCTCCCAGAGGAGTGTGAGCCAAGGAACAGGAGGACGAGACGGTGGCTGTCACAGGGGCATCGACTGGCATTTGCTCTCTACCACCCAGGCTAACACAGAGGGGAAGGGCAGCCTTTCTGCTAAGAGCAGCTGAAGCCAGGATGCCAGACCCTCACCTCCCACTTCCCCTTTAAAAATAAAACAACAACAACAATAACCAAAAAAAAAAAAAAAAAAAAAAAAATCCTGCCTCTGAGAATCCAGCCCAGGAATCTGGAGACATTAGCATACTTTGGCAAGCTGCCTAATGGATAATAGATAACAGGTTCTCCAGGAAATAATTAGAAGCCTGTGCCCACACGGATCAGTTGCAGACACTGACCCCTGTCATTCAGGATGTGGCCTGAGAGTAAAGGCCCCTTTCTTCTTTCACTTTCAGGGGTTGGAAAAACATCAGGCTTCTCTTTCTTCTTTTACGCGAGGACAAGTTAACAAGTGCTGAGTTTCCACTAGGCAGTTAAGCCCTCCTAAGCCCTGCGGTTCTCACAGAGCGAGGGAGACCCAGCGAGAGCTCCCAGGAGCCCTGGGCCAGGGCGGAATCGTCTACCGGGCAAGGTCGGAGGCCAAGGCCGGCTTTCTGCTTCATTATTGTCTGCTGCTTTCCCTCCTTGCAGGTATTTCTAGCCCCGCCCTCCTCCTTTCAAATCCCTCCCCTAGCTGCCTCGAACCAGCCTGCCTGACTCCTTCCCAATTCAGGATGTCTCCCCTTGCCCCTCTACCCCAAAAACATACCTTATTTTTGTTTGGTTGAGGGTAAGAGAAGGTGATTGAGAAATAAAAGCCCTTTTATGTTTAACGAGTCTAATGCGCAGTCTCTCCTGTAGACAATATTATGTGTGTCCCGTCACCCCTGTTGGTCTTCAGCAATGGCTTCCAAGCTATTTTCTCTTCCGACCCTCTTCATCCTTCTCTCTGGTGAGATGTGGCGTTCTCACCTCCTCCTGAGAGGACAGAGACCCTAAAATGTCTCTTAAATACATAAAATCAGTCAAATCCGCTTTCTCTTTTCCTACCTTTGGACTGGGCTCACACTTTTCTCTCATAAAATCACTAGCAATAACTAAGCTACCATATTTTGAATGCTAACACACTAGGCTGTGCTAAATACTTGATGTGCACGGTCTTGACAGTTGCCACAGTCTTGTCTTATGGCTCTCATTTTACAGATAAGAAAACAAAGGTCTAGGAAAGTGAAATAATCTACTGCCCAAGATTTTATTTTGTTGTGATTTTTTTTCAAGCTAGAAATAGCAGAGCTAGGATTCAAATTCTTGTCTATCAGATTCCAAAGTTCTATCATCATAATATAGCCATACCCCAGATGAACCAACATTCAATGAATACACCTACCATACTTACATCATTCTCCCTCTCCCTCTCTCTGTCTCTGTCTCCGTCTCTCTGTCTCTGTCTCTGTCTCTCTCTGCCTCTCTCTCTCTCTGTCTCTGCCTCTCTCTCTCTCTCTCTCTCTCTCTCTCTCATTTTTTGAGAAAAGGATCTAGGTATATAGCCCCAAGCCTCCTTAATATTTTGGTTTACAAGTGTATGCTACCATATCCAGCTATAAATAAAGAATATTTCTGAACAAAGTTTTTGGAGTATTGTGGGGGAAAGAAAGAACAATTAGTGGCATTATTAGAAGTGGGTCCTTTTCTAGTTCCTTTGTAGATACTCTGGTTTCTCTTCAGGTCATGTAAATCTTTCCCCCTTTTTTTTTTTTCTAATTTCTTTCTAGCTTGCCCAAAGAAATCGGCAATCTACCTAGAACCAGTTGCTCTCTCTCTGGCATATGGAGACCCCACTTGGAAATTCCTCAACCATAACTCTTCACAGCTCTTTCCCAAATCCTTACCAGTCCAAGCAAGTAACTTGCTTGGCCACATAGGCTCTATTAGTGACAGCTCTCTCCCAAGTCCTGAGCTACTACAGTACCAGCAGTGTTTCGTGAAAAGACTGAACAGGTGTTGTGATGGGTGATTTAGTGTGTGAGTTTATTAAAAGAACAGATTCCTCCCTCCTTACTGACATGGTTCCAAAAAACAAAAGAGTGCCTCAATGTTGGTGGCCTATTTTATCCCCCACATCCCATCCCTGGAAAGGTGCCGATTGCCTGTGTCTCCTTCCATAGAAGAAACATGGAAATATCTGCCTAAGCCTAGTGTTGACCCGGATTGGTGCCAGGAAATGTGTATTTTGGTTGTGATGAGAAACAAGGTAAGGTTTGCTACTGGCCCCACAGCATATCCCCTCCCTCCAAGGAACTTCTGGTTTACTTGACATTTCATCCGGTTAATTTTTGGCTCCCCCATTGGCCCTATTTTCCTGTCTCAGTGTTGTCATCAAAAACTTGGGCAAAGGAACATCAGCTTGTCCACTGTGAGAGCTCAATGTGCATCTTTTGTAGTGCAGGGACACAGCACACTGGAGTCTGACTGCCACCTAGAAACTCCAAAAGGCAAGCATCAGCTGACTGTGGCTTTGACTGTGGAGTAAAGGGGAGGACCAAAGGAGGAGGCTGATGCTCCCCAAAGTTGTCCTGACAGAGGTGTCATTTTGTGGCCAAGAAAGGACTGGGAGTGAAGGTTGTCTTAGATCTCTCCACAAGGAATGTGTAAACGGGCAGATAGACCTTCTCAGAGAGAAGCTCGAGGCATTGACAGATTCATACATAAATACTAAAGAAGGAGTGAGTGAGTAGATGGAGCAGTATTTGTCCTGTGAAACCAACTATTAAGAAGAGCTCCTCAGCGATAGTGCAAGATTACCACGTAGACCCCATGAGAGTCAACCTGAGACGCCTGCCAATTCCAGACAGAAGGGATGTTAGATAGCCACACCAGGGTCAGTCAAAAAAAAAAAAAAAAAAACTCTCGCAGTCTCTTCACTTTTCATTTCTAGAATTCAAAGTTTGAGAAAAACAGAATTTATGAGTAATGAACAGAAAGAGAAGAAATGGTAGCAGCTAACTACATACCTCTTCTCCCAAGTCCCTCTCTTTTAACCTTTCAAGAATCTTGAGCTGGGAGAGTGGACAGAGAGTTCAATTTGAAGTAAGAAGTCAGGGGACTATACAAGGCCATTTGGCATGGCTGTGACAGAATTACCCAGGCTTTGTGGTTCTCACAGAAAGATGCTGACTCAGCTCACAGTTCTGCAAACTAAAACTGCAAACAGCACAGTACAGTTTGGGGAGGCCTCCCTTAGCTAGGTCACACCATGGTGGGAGCACGTGCGAGAGGGAAAGAGCACTTAGGAGACAGGAAGGAAGTCAGGGCATGGGGGAGGGTCCAGTCTTGCAATGTCCCACTGGGCCCCACCTCTCCACATTGCTGCACTGAACACCAGGTTCCAATACATGAAACTTGGAGGAATGTACCAAACTACACAGCCGAGACTAAACAGTTTAATTACTAAATTTAGATTATGCGACTTAAACTGACTGGAAGCTTGTCAGTAGCCAAAAAGTCATGAAAGTTGCCCTTATTTTCATTTGGGGCAGTAGAAGAACTCACTTCCTTGGATAGATAAGAAAAAACAGTGGGAACCAAGACATATTTTACTTTTTGATTGCTTTCCATGAGTCCTGTTTGTTCACCATGATGAGGATCCACATTTTTAATGCAGGGAGATGTTTCTAGCGCCCAGGGGAAGGAAACGCTGTGATTTATGAATCAGAATCCCAGAAGATTTGATGAGTAGGGTAAGACCAACTGTATAAATACACCAGTGCCCACAGCCATGATGGTCCCATGGTCAGGAGGTCTCTCTTGCTTCCTTTCCAATTATTACTAGAAGGGTGTCTTGATCTGAAATTGAAAATGGTTAAGACTCACTGCTGCACTCATTGCTACATGCATACACAGGCAAATAGGTGGCTGCTACTGTCTTAACCACTGGAAATCCCAGACTTGGCTAAAAGTCTACTGGAGATGCCCCAGGCGTCGCCTAATGATAGATCTAGAGAGAGCTTGAGTCATTTAGGGCAGAAAGACTTGGTAACAAGCCATAGATATTCCAGAAAATAAAATGTTTTAGGAGGCCATCTTGACTCACACTATCTCCACTCTAAATCTACCCTTCTGTCCATGGCTTTGTGGTGATGGAACTAGGGCTCTGCTAACTATATTTCTGCTTTGCCAGTTGGCTTCCTATTAGTCTCTTTCAATGGGAGTCACTAGAAGGGACAGCATGGCTGGTGGGAAAAGACTTGTCTCTCTCTACTTCCTTCCCAGAGGGTTTCTGAACCTAATGTCTCCCTAGTCTTGCTTCTTTGTCCCTGCAGTGGCAGTCTTGTGGCAGCAGCTGGACGCAGCTTGCAGGTTTCCCCTCATTTTCAGACGTGCCTCACCAAGCTCCATCCGACCAGGAGACAGTGGTTCTCCCTGGATCCCTCTCCAGCCAAGCAAAGCAGCACCTCCTCCAGTCTAAGTTTTTAGTGTTTGAAATTTCATAATTCCCATGCCATCCTTCACTTACCCCAATGGGCAGGGCAGTGGCTGCTTCCTGTTGTTGCTACTACCGTGTTACCTTTGTGCCTTTTCAGATACCTATATAAAAACTTCATTCTTAAATAATGTTGCTATTACTCTTTCTGTTCAAATAACTGCTGACATTTTCTGCCTAGTGGCCTGTCCCTGACTGAAGAACTCTCAAGGAAAAACAGACCTACAGCATCTTGGACACCTGTTTGGTATTAAGAAGGCTAAGTGGGGGGAGGGGGGGAAGGCAGGAAGATCAGAAGTTCAAACCTAACCTGGGCAACTTAACAACTTCGTAAGACTCTGTCTCAAAATTTCAAAAAAAAAAAAAAAAAAAGACTGGATATATAGCTCAGTGTAAAGGTCCTGGGTCTAATTTCCAGCACAAGAACAAGAAAGAAAAGGGGGGACGGGGAAGCAGGGAAACTAGAAGCCTGTGGGAGAAAAGTTTAGTTTCCTTCTAGGCTACATCTGCAGTCCTTTATTATATTTTCAGACAGTGTCCTGCTGAGGTGGTTAAACTGGGCTCAAATTTGTGTTTGTGTTTGTGTTCTTCCTGCCTCAGCCGCCTCAGTAGCTGGAATTACAGATGTATGCCAACATTTTTGTTGTTGTTGCTGCTATTGTGGACTTGGTTTTGTGGTGCCATGGCTGTGCTAGACAAGCACTCCACCACTGAGCAGTAGTTTCTTTCCCCTTTGGAGTCAAGAGCCCTCTGAGAAACATGAAAAAAAAAAAAAAAAAAAAAACTGGGCTTCCTCTCGAGGAAATGTAAGTATCCATCAGGATACCACCAATCTCGATTGCATGCAATTATACGGGTTAGACCCCAAAACCCAGATAATAATTCCTGTAGTAGAATGTTGGCTAGATTGAGTCTCCATCTTGAAGAAATCTTATACTTGGCTCTCAAAGGTTGTTGCCTCAGCCTGGAGAAAGTTGAACAAAAGGTCTGTCACAACTGGGTTGCCAAGGAGCTGTCCTAGATTTTCAAACTCCCTGAATTCAAGCTAAATATCCTGACTGTGGAGCTGCCAACCATCCTGGATCTTTAGCTGCTTTTGCATCCAAAGCCTTAAAAATGGATCCTTTCTCAGCAAGATCTGTTTTTACTCATAGGGGTCCTCACCCGCAAGGATCAGGCACTCTGAAGCAGAACCCTATTTTCTGGGCTCTCCTCTCCAGAGGTTCCTGGATGACCCTGCAAGGGCTAAACCTTTTCTCTGGCCTTCAGTGCAGCCTAGAGTGTAGTCTTTCTGGAGAGAGAAGCAAATCGCCATCTCTTGGCCAATGCTATTATTGCATGTCCACTTTCTAGAAAGCAATTCCTGCTGTCCAAGTTCTAATTAAGCCCAAGAACTTTCCTTTACTATGAGTTAGTAATCTGGGTATTGCCTGTGGAAGATTATGCCCTAGGCCATTAGAAAAATGGATGTGGGAGAAAAAAGAAAAACAAAAGGCTACAGGATTTAGAAAAATATACTATCTCCGGGCCTCAGCTTTTCCATCTATAGGCAAGGCTGGCACCTAACCGCTGAGGTATACTATAACTGGCTCCCCTTTCTCCAACCAACCACCCTGTTGAGACTTCCTTATGAAAAGGCAGTGCAAAAAAAATTAAAAAGGAGGAGGAGAATTCTGCCCCCACGTACTTACACAGTAATAGCTACTACAAATCCCTACAGATTTACGTATATGTTTCTTGACTGAATATTGATCTTGCAAGCTAATTAGATACTGCTCAAGATATAGACTGATGAGGGGCTGGAGGTGCAGCTCAGTGGTTAAAGTGCTTACCTAGCAACCCCAAGGCCCTGGGTTCGATACCCCAGACCACAGAAGCTGGTGTGGTGGCACATGCCTGCAACTCCAGCTCTCAGGAAGCTGATACAGGATGACTTCAGTGTGCCCAAGGACAGCCTGGGCTCCATAGTGAACTCAGGACCAGCTTGGACTACAAAGCAATACCCTGTCTCAAAAAAAAAAACATACAGACTGATAAACAAGATGCAATATGTGTATGAACCAATCCCACAAGTTGAATGGTATTATTGCGTATCACAAATACATACTAATAACAAGAATAATTTTGGGAAAAAAAGCTATAGACTGATTTTTTTTTCTTGGTTAATTCTCAAAGATTTTTGCATTCATTAATCCATTCCACAAAATGCCTCATTCCCCAAATTTTTATTGAGTGCTTATTATGCACCAGGTACTGTTGAGTCACAGGGGGACAGCAGGAAGAAGAAGCGCCAAACCCTTCCCTGGGGGGGCTGCCTGTCCAGCAGGAAAGAGACACACGGTAAGTAGCATATGTCACACCAGCCAAAGAGAATGTGGGTCAAGAGAAGGCTGTTTGTTGTTTTGTTTTGTAGCTACTAGCTACATGGTGAATTCAGGAGTCCCACTAGCAATGCTTTTGTGAAGTTCGTGCCTAAGAGCTGAAAAAGACCTCAGAATGCTGACCCAGAATGTAACTCCTTCTGTATATTTTCTCTAATTTGGGACACCCACTTGGGTCCCCTCGTGGCTCCTTGGCCAAGAGCCTTTCTTTTCTCTTTTGTTTTATTCAATATATTATTGCTTGCTTGCTTTAAAATTGTTTTCTCTAATTTAACAAAGAAATCTTTACTAAATATTATCCAGAACTACTTGTGAATTTTCACCAAATGCTTAAGTTATGCAAACTTTTACTTTTTTTTTTTTTTTTTTTGAAACAAGGTCTCACTGTGTAGTCCAGGCTGGTTCTGAACTCACTATGTAGCCCAGGCTGGCCTTGGACTCAGGCAATCCTCCTGCCTCAGCGTCCCAAGTGCTGGGATTACAGGTGTGCAACCCTACACCCAATTTATGTGGTACTGGGCAATCTAACCAGGTGCCTTGCACTTGCAAAGCAAATACTTTAATCACTATGCTATTCCTCCAGCTTTATACAAACTCTTTACTCCCGCTAAACCCAAGGCTATGACAGTAAGGGAGGAATAGAGGATTAGAGAAACTATCTCATTTTATCTCTGTCTAAAGGTCTCAATTTTAACATTTTGACTCATCTCTAAATGAAGTTATGCATAGAAGTCTGAGTCACACTAACCATGTGAAATGACGTCCGTCATATAGCAAGAGCTTGTGTCCCCGTCATCAGATCAGATCGCCGGAAGGGTGATGTGGATAAGCGTTTCTCCAAAGCCCTGCCACTAGCCAGGAGTGGTGGCTTATGCCTATAATCCCAATATTTTGGAGTTTGAGGCAGGAGGATCACAAGTTTTATATTAGCCTACCCTATATATCAAGGCTCCATCTCATAAAAACAAGCAAACAAAAATGCCTGTCATTCTTTTGTGAGTAGCTCAGTACCTTGGGTGAATATATGTTTTATCCTCTCTCCTCTCCCTTCGTTTCCCTCTCATCAGGATCCTTTTTTAAAAAATGAAAATGGCCCTTGCATTTTCTGACCTCTGAAATACTGTGGCTAACTTTCAGAGCGCTGCCTGAAAGTTAGCCCTGCAGCTTCACTTGCACAGGGAGCGCAAAGAAGACCTGCTGGAGGCTGAGGGAGGACCCTTGCTCCTCCGGCTGCTCTGAAGGTGTTTGTAAATATCACCTAGGCACTTTGTGCATTAGAGATGGGTTTATTTTTCATCTTCACAAAGGGTCATGAGTTCCTTTGTGAAATCACTGCCACCTTACTGGGTCAGTGCCTCTAGATCTGCCTCTGTTCAATCCCCAAAGGCTTCCCTTCTCTCCAAGTTTCTCAACCTATTTATTCACGGGGCCACTTCAAGTTCAAGGCTCAAAGCTGCATTTTGTCCTATGATATTCTGCTGGCTCTCCAAGGGTGCCTGTGGGAGAAACCCTGTCGTAAGTGGAGACCTTGGAAAGGTCAGGAATTCTTTATCTCTTCTCTGCAGGCACTAATCTAGTTGGCTGCTGCTGTCCCTCCCCAGCATGGTCCTGGGCCCCTTCTAAGGGCCACACATTCAGTTTAAAGAGGATAGTATGTGTCCGTGGAAATATCGACCACAATAGGAAGCCCACAGAAAGCTCCTTCCACGGTATAGGGCAAAATGTCTCTCCCTGAAAAGGCAAGAACATGGGGCAGGTTTTATCGTGTCTGATGTGACTGGTTGTCCTTGTTCCGCATATGACTGTCCTTGTGTGGCATTTCAGGTGATTTATTCTGGATGTGGTGTCCCCATCATAGGGCCACCTCCTCTGATGGCCCAGGAGCCTTTCCAACATGCTTCAGTGTATCTCTCCTCTTGCGCCTGAGCTGGAGAACAAGCCAGGGCAGTGAGCACAACAGAAGTGGTTCCCATAATCACAATTGGACAGGTGACTACTGAAAACCAAGTATATAAAAAGTGATTTAGCAGGAACTCCCAACCCTGAAGGAAAGCCACAAGAAAGCAAGAAGAGGGCATCCTTCCCTCTCCTCTCCACATGTGCTGCAATCTGTCTCAGCAATCAGGTTTGACCGGCACTCGGATCTCTCAAATGGAACCTACTAAGCCCCATGTGGCACCAGGATGGCCACCTCTCTGGGAACAGCCTGAGGACCAGAAGCTGATCCAAATCTGGGCCTGGAGTCGGGACAGCTTTGCCCCTTTCGTCATCCCCAGAACCTCTGCCTGCCTGCTGGTCCTGGTCCTGCCCCATGGCTGCTCCTCACTGGAGGGACATGGCATCCTAGGAAGATCCTGGAGATCAGGAGCCCACAGAACACTTGAGTTCCAGGAGCTGAGTAGTCGGCACAGATTTGATGGAAAAAGTAGGAGTGGGAGAGGAAACAGGCCAAGACCGTTCAATCTCCTCAGAGAGCCAATCCACAGCCACCATGAGACTGGGTCATCTGAACTGTGCTCAGTTCCTGCTTGTGAGAGACACACACACAGACTGGGAGGTGCAGCCCATCCCTGAAAGAGACTCAAAGGCCAGGCAGGGCTCAGTTCTCAGGTTCAGGACCCAAGAAGAGGAGGCAAGGATGACAGGTGGTGACAGGAGACAGGAGACAGAAGACAGGAGCTCTAGCGCAAGACTTCCTGAGGAGGGGAGCTTGAAGGACTCTGGAAGGAAGATGCCCCTGTGACCTTCTCAGGGTAGACAGCACCTCTTCTTGTCTCTTATCTATTTCCCTGAGTAGTCTCTGAGAATTCAGAGCACCCCAAAACTTGGTGATAATCTGATGGTACCACAATAAAAATGGCAGTGACTATAACTGACTGAATGTCTTCTGTATGCCAGGTACTATGACAAGGTCTTACAAACATCTGTCTTAGTTCCTTTTTACAGCCATTTTTCCATATAGGTGCTATTATTAGGCACAATCACTATTATTATTAGTGTTCTTATTAGTATTGTGAATACCACTATAGATTGATAATACTGTTATTACTAGGTACTATTATTAGTACTATAATTAAGTACTATTATTATACCTATTTTATAGGAGAGGAGATTAAGTCTTGCAGACATTAAAGTGCTTGCTGAAATGGATATTAGTTGGTGGAGCCAAGACTTAAACACCATCACCAGCTCCAGAACTCCCACACTGCACCTGGCTGTGTTATTATCTAACAGTCCTTACGTATTTCTGTGCACTGTTAGACAGTGGACGCCACACATCTAGGACACGGGCCTAGTCAGGCCTGGTCACCCAACCCCCGTCTGGTCTTGAGCTAGGGAAGCCTGGTCCAAGTCTCGTGTCCTCTCTGAAAACCACCCCACCACCACACTCAACACCCTTTTCTAAATTCCTGCAGCACTTGCAGTGTGTGGCAGTGACCTTATAAACTGTCATCCAAGGAAACTTGTCCCCTAACTCAATCTGCAGGTAACCCTGAAGGAAAAGCCTCACTTCTCGAGGCCCAGGAGGTGTTTGGTGAAGTGGGTTGAGTGACTCCTTCCCCAGTTCCTTCCTGTCAGCACAAAGATGGGCCTGCCAAACATCCTCTGGCACCCCACCCCCATGCCCGCACCAAGGCCTGCCAGCTGCTCTGTAACCTTGGGTGTCCGGCCCCTGCACCCGCCCCCCTTCCTCACCTTATGTCAATATACTCGTTCTCTGCCTTTTCTTCCTTGGCGAAGACAAGCCTGGCAGCTTCCCCCCACTTCCTAACGGGCAACCTGGCTTTCTGCTGTCCAGAGGTCACTGCAGCATGTTCCCCGAGAATTCCTGCTCCTCTCCCAGACGCATCAATCAGCAGAGACACAGCCTCCCTGGCGCACTGTCCTAGAATGTCATTGTGCAGCTCAAAGGGACAACTGTGCCCCAGCGTGGAGCAGCACCTGCTGTCCCAATCCCTGGCCCTTTCCTCGTAAGTGGTCCTCTCCAAGGGGGAATCAATCCATGGCAGTCATTCCATGGGAATGAGAGATGGGGGCCTGGGGACTGATTGATGAGGCTGGTTGTTTTGTTATTAGCTAGTGTAAGTTAAGTAAGTCAAATCAATAAACTTTATAGGTCTCCCCAGATTGCTCCAGGGACAAGACCCAGTGGCTCTCACCTCAATAGATTTAGAGTCCTGCCTAAATAAAACGCAAGAGTCACCTGCAGAAACCATTTGATTTCTTTTTGAGAGACTCTCTTACTGCCCTTGAGCCTGTCATGACTTAAATCAATAATCTTAACAGCTTCCAAGAAGAGATTAGTTACCTTTGGAGTGTCTCCCAGGCACATGACAATTTTACATGCCCTTACTAAGCCAGGAAAAGTGGTGAGAACCAAAACCTCCACATGTCCCATGCTTGGGCACCAAATACCGCAACCACCCTTGGCAGCCCAGACCTCTCCCCTGACCCCACGTCCTTTTCATCCTGTACATTGGTCCCAGATTTCCCCCCACCCCATAATCCCACCACTGCTCTGCATCCTTGGCCTCCAGGGCCCAATGTGAGCTGGGCTGCCTTATTTAACACTCTGAGGGAGAATGTGGTCCTCCCTCCTGATGACACACTGTACAATCACAGGAATATCTAGGAAGCAGAGCAGACATGATGGCCATAGTAATTGTGGGGCTGGTAATGCCTCGATGGAGTGGGTGCCATGGAGAGAAATCAGGCTTTGGCGAGGGGAGAGGTGTCCATTGGAGGCCACTTTCAAGTTACTCCTCAAAGAAAGCCGCCATCTACAGGCAAAGCATGGTGACAGAGGGCTATAACCCCAACTACTCAGGAGGCAGAGGCAAGATAATTTCAAGTTGGAGGCCAGCCTGGACAATTTAAGGAGAACCTGTCTAAGTTTTTCAAAATGAGGATGTAGCTCAGTGATAGAGCATTTGCTTAGCATGCACAAGGCCCTAGGTTTAGCCCCACTAATGAAAAAATAAAGTCACCATCTCTACCCACGTATGGCTGACCTCAAGAGGACCATACTTCAACCTCTGGCTTAGGGGTCAACCTCACTGCCTTAGCTCTGCCTCTTTTTCTAGCTGGCCAACCACCTCCTCATTCTGCAAGGGGAAACTACTGTGGAATCCCCACATCCCTGTCAGAGGAAAGGCCCCATGACCTTTTCATTTGCAGGTAGGAATGAGACTCCCCACTCTTTGGCCACAGAATTAAACTCTCAAATGCCAGAATTTTCATGGTTGCTCCATTCTGTGCTGCTGAGATGGACTCTCCAATCACACCAGCATGTAGTCAGGATGGGGTTGTCTCAAAGTCCTTCCCATGCCGGATGAAGTTTTAAATAAAATACTGGGAGAGAACTTTTTGCCCTTGCCATGCCTGCACTGGGAGTCCTCACTGGTTGGCTCTCAGCAGAGGCTGAGGCAGGCCAAGAGCAGAGGCACACTGGGGACACAGTGAGCAGATCACTTCTAATGCCCCTTCTCTGAGTGACAAACCTTCATCAGTCATCAAGCAATGAAACAAGGAACAATAATGGCCAGAAAAGGAATATGGGTGGCAACAGCCTTCTTTTCTTTCTTTATTCTTTTCATGAGTTTTTCTTTTGAGACAGGGTCTTACAACACAACACAGCCCAGGCTAGCCTCAATCTTGCAATCCTCCTGCCTCAGCCTCCCACACGTTGGGATACCAGAACGTACCTCCACACCTGGAAAGTGTCTTCTTTTATTGAGCTTTACATCTATAATTGGGTCAGTATTTTTTTAAAAAATAGAAATATGAAAAGGAGAAAAAGTTATGGATCGATATGTTTTGATTACAATATTTTAAACACTGAAACACATGCATCTACATTTGTCTGTCAAAGCAATAAACAATATCATAGATTCTGTTCTTGAGGCTTAACCTCTACAAAGCTGTTAATGACTGTCAAAATTGATCTTCATGTACTTATGTTCAGTAGACAGTTTGTGAATCTATCTTTACTCACAGTTATTAATTTTAATTTAGAAAAATTTCTTTTCTATGGCTCAGCAGGTGTACAAATAAGTAGGAAGTCTTAAGTATAAGGATACGTTTGTTGAACCTAACTAAAAATCTCACTTCTATGACTAATTTCAGATATTTCAAACCTATGTATTTCCTTGGAACCAAGTATATGGGCTTTCAAATATCTCCTCAAAAAAGCTTTTAAATATCTTCAACAAAAAATTCATCATGGATTTTTATTATAATTAGCAAACTTATGAAGTTTTTCTTTTTGCCTTGGGACAGAATCTCACTAAGTTGCCCATGCTGGCCTCAAAAGCTTGATCCTCCTGCCTCATCCTCCTGAGCACAGCCACCAAGTGTGCCTTCTGAAGTTTTCCTTCTGTAAAGATCACAGACAACAACCGAGCGGCAGTAAATATTGGCACTGTGTTGTGTTCATTGATTTGAAACAAGCATCCCATTCTTGGCAAAAACAATCAAGGCATTGACACACTGCCCTTTTAATTCCTGGCAGCAGTCACAGAGAACAGAAATGGAAACCAAGTCAGATTCGGCCTCTTCGTGTCACAGTCATGTGTTTCCATGGTTCATTGCATGTATATTTTCTAAATGTGGAAATATGTGGTTCCACAGGGTTTGGACCCCAAGGGTTCTGGCTTAGGAGACACTGAATCTGAAAGGAAATGCTTGTGGAGAAAACCACTTGGGTCATAGATGTTCCCCAAATTCACCTCTGTGTAGAAAGCAATATCCAGCACTCATTAACAGATAAGTTACTTAAATGGCGTTAACTGAAGTTTATGTGTATAGTTAATTCTGTAACTATAACAATATAATTATATACATTATATAATATAATCAATATTAACCTATATTTACAATAGTACATATCATATAATATAGTTAAATTTGATAACAGCATGACAATTATTTAGAACTTAGCTTAATATGTCTAAGTTCTTGCTCTGAATCCCAGCATGGTCCTGAACTCACTGTGTAGCCTAGGCTGGCCTTGGACTCGGGGCAATCCTCCTGCCTCAACCCCCTGAGTGCTGGGACGACAGGTGTGTGCCACCACACCCAGTTTATGTGGTGTTGAGAAATTGAATCCAGGGTCTTGAGCTTGCTAAGCAGGTGCTTTAACTGCTGAGCTACTCCTCCAGCCCCCATGCCTGGCTTTATGTGGGGCTGGGAATTGAACTCAGGGCTTTGTGCTTGCAAGGCAAGTACTTTAACCATGGTGCCATTCCTCCAGCCTCGCCAAAGAATTTTTTTCTTAAGGAGCAATGATTTTAGCAGAATTGAAAATACACGATGATTTAAAAAGCAGATTTCTTTTTAGCTTTTTTATTATTGTAAAATTTGCTACAGACACTACTACACTCCTAATTGCCTGCATCTGGGATGGATGAATCCCCACCTCTGACACCCCAGTACCTCAAGAAGGAGCAGGAGCAACTGTTGTCCCTAATAGTGTGGACTTGAAGACTCTCTGAGTAGAGGCTTTGTGACAATTGAAAGAGTAGAGGTCGATATCCAGGCTGTAAAGCTATCTTGTTTGGTTTGTAATGTTTTTTTTAAAAAATTATGTGTGGCTCATGCCTGTAATTCCAGCACTTGGGAGGCTGAGGCAGGAGAATTGCAAATTTGGGACCAGCCTCAGCTAGATAGCAAGTCAAGGTCATCCTGAACTATACAGCAAACCCCTGTTCTCAAAAAAAGAAGAGAAATCTTCAAAGTCTTCTAAACAAGTATGTTCAGCACATGCATGTCTCAGCATTTGTGGACTCTGCTACATGATTTCCAGACCTATTCTGACATGAGCCTAAATGTTTTCCAGGTCTTTTTTTTTAAGGCTTGCTCTCTTCTCTGCCTTCATCATCCAGGGCTCAACAGCCCTACTACTTCAGAAACCCTCTTCTGTCTTGGTTAAGCTGACAGTAGCCCTTCTGGGCATGAGTCAGGCAGCTCTGTCCTTTGAGCAGGCCCTCTGGACTTGAACTCTCCTGGGATATGCAGGCAGGCCGGGGAAGGTGGGCAGCAACCAGTGAGGACTCACTCCCCTGCTCAGCAGCGGGAGAGGAGGAAGGAGAGAAACCATTTCCAAGTCTTGAGCACCACACTGAGCTCTGTCCACGGTGGCCTTCACTTAACACCACGTAAAATCCATTCCTGTCTAAAATACTCCACGTCAATTTGGACAATGACTTTTGGCCATGAGTGCACTGGGAGAGGCAACCAGCTTGAGAGAGGCAACTGTCACACACCAGGGATTTCGCCTTAAAATCAACTAAGGTAAGTATGACACCACAGAATTGGCAACCACCTGGGGCTCCCGTGCGGCATCTCCTGAGCTGAACTTCTGCACTGTTCCCACACACAGAACTCGGCTTTTTGTGTACGACCATGGCTTCCAGGTAGCTACTCTGTCATTCCTCCACAGCCTTAGTAACCTGACTTCTCCAGCCCTGATATGGAAACTTTCCTGGCTTAGCCGTTGGCCAACTGATGATGAAAAACCCTGACTGCCATCAGTGACCTGTCTCCCTTCACCAGTGGCCCATCTGCCCCAATTCCCAATCTATCACGCAACTCTGCTTTGTCCTCTTCTGCCCAGTCCCTGGCCCACATGCTAGCTGAACAGCCCCATCCTTGACCCTCATGCTGGCTAACCCACCCATACTAAACAGAAGCCCTGGCCACCCCATAAGCAGCCCCTTTTATCCCCTTGGTTCCTTACACCTTTTACCCCTTTATCCCTTATACCTTATGCCCAGACCCCAGCACAGTACCCTGGCACAGGGTCACAGGGGGACCTCATGCCTGGACCTGCTACCCAGGCTCAAGGCCATGAGGGCAGTAAACTTTCACTCTGGGCTGGAGGAGTGGCACAGCAGTTAAAGCGCTTGCCTAGGAAGCGTAAGAGCCTGAGTTAGATTCCCCAGCACCACATAAACTGGGAGTGGTGGCTCTGGTCTCTAATTCCAGCATTCAGGAGGCTGAAGCAGAAGGATTGCTGTGAGTCCAAGGCTAGCCAGGGCTATATAATGAGTTCAGGACCAGCCTGGGCTACAGAGCAAGACCCTGTCTCAAAATTACATTAAATTAAATTAAAATAAACGTTCACTCCCAATTTTCTTGTTGCTGGTCATATTTTTGGTTTTGCCAGGGTCATTATTTGACCAAACAACTGTTATAAGCAAGAGCTGGGGAATGGGCAGCAGGGCAAGGAGCCAGCTTACCGGTAGGTAAACCACCATCTTTGGCCCAGGCTAACACTTTCTCCTGACCACAAAAATAACTAGAAACTCTCCACTTTGAACCATCTGCGTTGCTCTTCATGCTTCCAGAGATGAAGCCATGCAGGTAAGAGGGAGCTCTGCAGGACTCAATTGCACCGGCCTGTATTCCCAGCATTCCGGGAGGGTGAGGCAGGCAGATCGCAAGTTCAGCTGGGCAACTTAGTGACTTAGTGAGACTCTGTCTCAATATCAAAAATAAAAATGAGCTTATGGAATGTAAAACAAAAAAAACCAAAGTGAACCAAGGGGGTAGGGTGGGGAGGGAAGAAGGGGTGGGTAAGGGGCGGGACAAAAGGAGAGTGGGAAAGTCCTTGTCACCTTGACAAGATACGTATGTGCACAAAATGCTCAACTCCATTGTAAACCTTAAATTTTGTGCTTATACATATCAACAAAATGGGGAAAAAATGAGCTGGGGTTGTAGCTCCATGGAGGAGCCCTGTGGGCTTGATCCCCAGTACCACAGAAAAAGAGAGGGTTTGTGTCTACAGCCTACTTGTGGGAGCTTGAGCACACTGACTCTGTGCCTCCCTGCTCCCATCTTTAAGTTAAAGATAGTTGTAGACCTCACAGGATTTTTAATGAGGCTAACTACATTAATACATATAAACTACCTGGAGCAACACATACCGTTACATAAAAAGTACTCCACCCATGGTGGGGAGCGCAGGTCAGTGATTGAGCACTTGCTTAGCACAAGAGGCTCTTGGTTCCATTCCTAACAATGAAGGAAAAAAAGGTGATTCACAATGTTAGTCACTACTCTCTTAAAACCGAAATATTGTTTAGTTGTCTTTTTTCCCGTTGTGTGCTTAAAGATACAAACATCTATTAATCAAGCAATTTAAACCTTGCGCTGCTTGCTGAGTATAATTATCAGTAATACTATAATTTTGGCTGAGTAGATATCAGACCAACTCTTGTCCTTCTCCTCAGGAAAAAAAAAAGCAAGAAAATGATTTTTTAAAAGTCTTTAATATTGTTGCTCAAAATGTGGATATTCATTTTACATCTCATTCCCAGAATCTGGGAAATCTGTATTTGGTTTTCATAAATTCTGCTTCTTTTAAAGACTATACTGCAGGTTTTAAGATGCACTGTATTTTTCACATTTAAATGGTCTAGGATGGAGTTTCAGTTGATATGTGTTTGATATGGTCATGTTTCTTTTTGTCCCCTAAAAGCAGTTATTACACTGATGGTGCATCGTACAATCGATGGTGTCTTATGACCTAACAACTGAAACACAGTGATAATAAGCAAGGACAAGGCCAGTGTCTGAGGGTACCGGCGCTGTACCCGGTGTCTGTCCCTAACGTCGTGTTGTTCTGGGGGAGAGGAGGGTACCGTCATGTATGTGACTGCTAAGATCATCCCTCTCTTCCTATAAACTCCCTGTCAGTAGGGACTTGGCCCAGGCCTGGATTTTTGTTTTTGTTTTGTTACCATTACTGAGAGTCAAACCCAGGACCTTTTACACTCTAGGCAGTTTGTGCCACTGCTGAGCTACACCACCAGTCCCTGGATATTTTTTAAGCATTAAGAGTCATCCTTGATATTTACCTGAAAGCCTAGCACGGTGTCCTCTGGGCTAGACTTCCCCCTGAAGAGGACAGTGTTAAGACAAGGTGAAAGCAACTGGCAAACAGGAGCCAGCTTCCAAAGCGCCCGTGAGGCTCACGGCGCTCGCAGGCATGTGTCTGCAGCTTGCGGGCTTGCACAGGGCTGCGACAACCAGCCACGGTCCATTCTGAGTCACCTCCCTTCCTGGTTCTACACCAGTGGTCGATGCTGCGCACTTTCTTCTCTACAGTCTCGGTTTCTCCCACCCACTTTCGTGCCTGAGCAGCCTCTGCAGGTGGGAAGGAGAAATCTGCACAGACCTGAGTGTCTCTAGAAGGAAGGGGCCCCCCCAGGGCTGCTCTGGCTGTGGCACCTCCCCTGGTGGCTCCTTCCTGCTGCCCCAGCTGCCACTCTGCACAGCTCTCCCGACACAGGACCGGAGCTGCCACCCTTCTGGCCACCACACATGCGAGACACCGCACCCCCCCCCCAACCCAGTGAGGCTGAGGCAACGCTTCACGGGGTGCTGCGAGGGCAGCAGCCAAAGCAGAGGAACCCCCTCCCCACAGCAGGAGCCAACTGCCATCCACTGCCAGGTGCGGTTGCGCTGTGTTCCCACCCTGTGCTCAGCACAGGTGAACATGGTCCAGGGCCTGGCCCCTGCACGGCTGTGCTGGCAGCCCTGCCCTCCTTTCCCTCTCGCAGACGTCAGAGCAGGAGGGTAGAAGAGCAGGACATCCCCACGGACAAAGGGCACTGGCGGTACATGGCAGCAGCCAAGCTAGCCAGCCAGCTCCACCACTACCCAGCTATACTGCCCCTCTCAGCTCTGGTGGCCCGACGGCCATGAATGTGCCCACTCGGCCGCCTGCTGCAGGGCAGGCCGGGCTGGAGCCATCCCCACCCGTCCTGAAGCCACACTCCTCAGGCCCACGCCAAGCCGATGTTGAGCACAGGAAGCACTGTGTTTGAATACAGTCCCCCCGGCCTTGACTCGCTAAAGTTTAATTCCCATTTTGAGGGATTAAGAGCGAAATTTAATCCAGCTGTAGTGTTTATAGGCAGGGCTTTCATGAGGCCTAAAGGTCTAATTACTGCATGATTAGAAGTAATGAGAAGGAGCCTCCATGACTGGACATTGTGGGTTTATAAGGACACAGAGAGAGTTGGGGCCTGTTCGCCCAGGCCTGTCATCTCAGCACTCTCGGAGGCTGTGGCTGGAGGACCACAAGTTTGAGTCCAGACTGGGCAACTTAGCAACTTAGTGAGACTTCATTTCAAAACAAGAGTCAGGGATATAGCTCGGTATGAAGGTCCTGGGTCTGATCCCCAGTGCAAAAAATAAATTAGTTAAATAAAAAGAAGAAGAGAAACAGGGAGGAGACAGTCTAGAAGATGCATATACGCACACACACACTCTGTCTCACCAGGTTACGGCTTGTGCTGTGTGCTGCAGGATCCTGCCAGCAAGAAGGCCATCACCAGTTGCAGCTTTTCCCCCTTGCAACTCCAGAAATATGGATCAAAATAAACTTTTTTTTTTACAAAGAAGCTTGTCTAGGGTATTTTATTATAGTAATAAACATGGACTAATACACAGGACAAACAATCCTAATGCAGGCCACTGCTGAAAGAAGCAGGACCCCTTCTAAAGGTACCTTTGGCTCACTTGGTAAACCCGCCCAGCACCATGCCATCATCTAAGCTCTCTCTATATTGGCAGCATAGAATTTAACCTTGCCCCAAAGGAGGCCTGACCTTTTCTCTTGGTTTGTAGGAAACGATCTAGGTTTACCTGGGGACAGTTAAAAGATAATTTAGGGTAAGAGTGGCCATACCAGAAAGATCAACACCATGATTCAGGTTGGGACTTTGGGTTGCAAAGCACCAACAGAGTGAGCTTCCCTGTTTGGCAGTACTCCATGAATATTGTCACATACTAATCCCAGGAATAGAATCCCAGGGAAAGAGCACGTAGGGAGACCCCAGCTTGGGTACTTCTCTGGACTCTACGATAAGTGAGCTCCTTCTCTTAGCTGATTTTTGCTGTTACTACAACACAACATATGTATTGCACACGGACAAAACAACCTCACGTCTTTCACCGTATTTCAAGATCAACTTTCTTTGAGTAGGAGTTTCCTAAGGAAAGGAAAGGAAAGGAAGGTCAACAAGCAATAGCTGGACAATTCACTACTATGGAAAACAAAGGCCACTTAAATCAAACGGGTGGGAGAGAAAGGGCCCGTGGTTTTTTCTTTTGATAAATTGCTATAACTCTGTCCTTCAGGCAGGGACGGCTTTTCATATTTTCTTTAGACGTAATTAAGCACCAAAGTTCTTGCAGGACCTGCATGGCCACATGAGTTCTGCTGTTTGACTAACACTGATATGGCTCTTGATGTACCACTCCGTTAAAACTATTAACTCATTCATATTAATTTTGCTGTAAATATTATAAAGAGGAAAGCTGGGCACAAAGGTACAGGGTGCAGTCCCATACTGCTCAGAAGCCTAGGAATAAGAATCACAAAATCAAGCCCAGCCTGAGGTACTTGGGGACTTTGTGACTTAGGAAGATATTTCTCAAACTCTAAAATAAAAATGGGCTGGGAATACAGCTCAGAGTGAAGGTCCTGAACTTGATCCTGATACTGAGTACAGGGAATTAAAAACAGAAACAAAAACAAAAAACGTCTAGGAAGATGAGGCTAAAAAAAGAAGGGGGGACATGCTTCTTAGTGTTCAAGTAGGCATTCTATTTTAATGCTGTAGGTTTGCTTTTCAGAAACTGTTCTTGGAGGCCCAATAATTACCCCTGTCCATCTTATGTCCTGTTTTCATCATCTTCTGGACCCCAGATAATTGCACTATCTGCACTGTCCTTCTTAGTTTCCTTCCAACAGTTAGAAATTGTGAGGGACTTCTCTTTCCAACCTTTGTTTGTAATGAACTGTAACCATGACTAGAAAAGTTCCGGGTGAGCTCAGCAAGTACTTCTAGTAAATTGTTCTACAGGTGATCTCGGAGCCCTCCAAACTTGCAAGCTGTGTCAGAAATGAGGGTGGTCTTGGTAGGGTCTCCAACTCTCCCCATGTCTCCCCTCTCTCCTTCTAGGGGTCCCACCTGCAATGTAATCTGAGTCCACTCCTTCTTCCTGGACTCCTACACTTTTATGCTTTACAGACACTTCCCCTTCTGGTGGATTTTGAAGTTTTTTTGTTTTGTTTTGTTTTGTTTTTTCTTGGTATTAGGAGTTGAACTCAGGAACCACTGAGCTGCATCTTCAGAACCTGGTCTCTCACCAAGCTGTATTGTCCTCAAACTTGCCATCCTCCTGCCTTAGCTTACTGAGTAGCTGGGATTACAGGCATGCACCATTGCCCCTAGCCTCAATAAATCTCTTTTAAAACCAATCCCACATTGGCATCTACTTTGTGGCTGGCCTGCATGACCATCAGTGGTCTGTGACTCTTTAGAGGAATGGTGTTCTGGGTTCCTTTGTGCCTTCTGACAGAAGGTCTCAAGGGGTGCAGACTGGATGTTTTATCTTCAGGTTCTCAGGAAAAGGAAGGGTAGGTCATGGGACATTTCCATCTACTGTATTGTAAAGAGCCTTTAGCTCTAAGTGTCAAATTTCAAGGTGGCATATTATACCACCAGGCAGATCAATTCTCCTTTACAGATACTTTGTTTATAAATTTCCATAACCAGGGACCTAGAATTAAATGGAATAGTAGCTGATTGGCCCAGTGTAAATGAATAAATACGAACAAATTAAAATACAGAAATACCCAGATGGGTCAACTTATAATAACATAGTTTCACCCACACAGGAGTGAGAGAATGCAGTGTGGACAGGTCACACAGAAACACAAGAGAACCAGAAAAAGACTATCAGCATCTGCAGCTTGGTGGCCCAGCAGGCCATCTGGCTTCCATTTCCAAATCCATACTGGAGAAAACTAAATAGAGGGCAACAGAGATTCCAGAAACCAACAACAATAGCAAGAAGGCATGGAAAGCTCTGGGAAGATGACTCCCATCACAGTCGAGCTCGGGCACTTCCACGTGCACAGGACCAGAGGAGCAGCGAGGAACAGACAGACCAGACAACAATGTAAATAAAACAAGCTTCATGAAGTAGAACTACGGTAGAATCAACACAGGATAAAAAATTACACAGAATAAACAGAAATATTACACATGACCTGAAAGAAAAACAGGAATGAAGAGGTCAAGAGGAAACGTTTGGAAGTGCAGATTTTCTGACACTGACAGTGAGGATGGTTTCACAGTTTCATGGGTGAGTGCTCATCTCCAAACTCATCAGGTTGTATACATTACATACAGCTAGTTTCATATTAGTCATACTTAAAGAAAGCTGTTTAAAAAAAAAAAAAAGATAGCCAAGTGCTATAAAAGAAAATGTTTGCTCCCATCATTTCTGTACTGGCCTTTGAGTTTACAAAGATACCTAGTGGCATGCCTTACCTACAGCACTAGGTATATTTGCTGTTGCCATAAGATATACATTGTCACACACACACACACACACACACACACACACACACACATTCTCTCTCTCTCTCTCTCTCTCTCTCTCTCTCTCTCTCTCTCTCTCTCTCTTTCTCTCACCCTCAAGTAAAGAGGACAAAGTAGAACTGGACAGGCAGACACCAAAGCCACATTCACCACCCTGTCACATTCCCTGATCTGAGCTTTGGTTTTGCTTTGAGAATTTCATCATAATAGGGGATTTTAATGATGCCCTTGCTCTCTGGGTTCACGCAGTGCAACAACAGCTTACTGGACCCCTCCCTTTCCACTCTGGAGGTTCCTAACCCATTACCTGAAAGAGTGGACTTTCATAAACTGAGCTGGAGAAAGTCTCTTTCACTTTGTTTCTCCCTGATGCACAGGGAGAGGTTCTCTCTGAAGCTCCCTTATTTGTCCTGAGGGAACTTCCAAAGTAAGGAAAACAAAAGCTGTCACCACACCCAAACAGGCTTTCCTTCTGTTCTGAGCACTGCTCTCTGAGATAACCAGGAGACTTTACCTGCAGAACAAGGGAGGCTTTGTTGCAGTGTGGTTCCACGGCCCCCCTCAATTTCCCTGCCGCCTGTGAAGGATATGCGTGCATCTGAACCTAACTAGTTTATTGGATTTATTTTTTGTCCTGTTAATCTATTACCAGTTTTTTTTTTTTTCAGCTACCCTTTGGAGAGGCAAGGAAAGCTTTCTCTCCACTCCAGTACTATCTGGGGTTTGGGCTCAAAGACAACACTTAGAGAGAGAAAACCCTACTGATGCCATCCAGGTGGGTCAGGCTACACAATTTTCAATCCCAGTAAATAATGAAAATATGAGGCCCTTTACTAAAATTTATTAAGAATTTTAAGATGACAGCAGCAGCGCATGAAGCTAAGCACAGGTTCCTCTACAATGACTCAGATAAAAAGTCCAGAAAGCCTGTTTATGCCTGTAAGGTCCAGGGACTTTCAGGTAAACAGTCCCAGGTAAGAAATAGCTGCCTTGGTCAGCCCTAGGCTGCTATAACATACCATAGATTTATGAGCTTATAAACAACAGAAAGTTGCTTTGTGCAGTTCTGGATGCTGGGAAGACAAACAGCAGGTGCCAGCAGATTCTGTGCCTGGTGAGGGCCTTTCTGGTTCACACATGGCACTTTGGTCTCATACAGTAGGGAAGGGCAAAGCAGGTCTCTGCACTCTGTACTAGAACACCATAAGGGAAAGAAAATAGTACCACTGTTGAGCATATGGTCTCTAGAGTCAATCAGCTTGAGTTTAAATAGCAATTCCGGCATCTTTTTAAAAAAAGAAGAAAGAAAAACAAAACAGGGTGTCATGGGGCTACAGGCATAGCTCAGTGATTAAAGCACTTGCCTAGTGAATACAAGGCCTCTGGTTTGACTCTCTACCACCATATGAGCTGGCTGTGATGGTGCATGCCTGTAATCCCAGCACTCAGGAGACTGAGGCAGGTGGTCTGCCATGAGTTTCAGGCCTGGGCCCCATAGTGAGTTCAGGACCAACCTGGACTACAGAGCAAGACCCTGTCTCAAAAAGCAAACAATAAAAAACAAAAAGACCTCACTATGTAGTTCAGGCTGGCCTTGAACTTGCTCTCAAGCTCAGGCTGGTCTTGACCTCTAGCCTCCTGTCTCAGCCACCCAAGTGCTGGGATTAGAGACATGGACTATCACCTTAGAACATCCAGCCTCTTGTATGAAAGACAAAGAAAAAAAAAACTTTTTCATAGGTGCCCTGCCCTCCTGACCTAATCATTCCCCACAGCTCCACTTCCCAATTATCATCACATCAGTGATTAACTTTCAACATGGGAATTTTGAAGAGATACAAACATTCAGACCACGTTTGCTTAATTCAACTAAACTATCTAGCTCTTTAAGGTGCTGGATGAATAGCTCAGCAGTTAATGTGCTTTGCCTAGAAAGCTCAAGATCTTGGGTTTGATTCCCCAGCACCACATAAACGAGGCCTAGTGCCATGTGTAATCCCAGAACTTGCATTTGGGAGGCTGAGGCAGGAGGACTGCCATTAGCTCAAGGTCAGCCTGGGCTCCATAGTGAGATCAGGACCAGCCTGGTAAGAAAAAAAAAAAAAAATCTAGCTCTTTAGAGCAGGAACTAAGAAAGATTCTGGGGATGGGGATATTTGACTAGGAATTTAACAGCAGACAGACTTTTAAAATTTCTGAAATCCACCAGGCCTGGTGATACAAGCCTATAAGCCCAGCACTCTCGGAGGCTGAGACATGAAAATCACACAAGTTTGAGCTCAGGCTGGGCAAATTAGTGATTTAGTGAGACCTTGTCTCAAAATTAAAACTAAAAACATGGGCCAGGATATAACTCTGAGCCAAGCCCCTGAGTTGGACTGTCATTACCATCACAAAAAATAAATAAATAAATAAATTTCTTCAAAGTATGTACTGGAACACTGCAAGGAAGAGAAAGCAGTACCATCACCGAGCATATGGCCTCTGGAGTCAAATCAGCTTGACTTTAAATAGTAACACCCTAACTCACAAGACACGACTTGGGCAAAGAGCTAAAACCACCTGATATTGAGTCTCCTTACCTACATGATCAGTGTTCATGCCAAGTTCACAGGGCCAGGGTGGTGACTGCACTACACCCCATGCAAACATTCCTCAGCACCAAGCAGGGCATACGACCCACAGTTAATCAAATCCAGCTGTCACTTCATTTCAATTCACCTTAGCATACTTAATGAGGATCCACAGAGGCACAACAGAGGCCAAATCTACAGGCCAAATCTAAATCTACAAACAGGTATTTCGTCATAAAGTTCTTTGGGACTAGAGATGTACCTCAGTGGTCAAACACTTGCTTAGCTTGTGAGACACTCTGGGTTTGATCCCCAACGCCACAAAATAACTAAGGTTCTTTTTGTTATCAGAGTAATTGTATAAGGTTTAGAAGTCATAGAAAAACGGGATGGAGGCATAGCTCAGTGGTTAATGTATGTGCCTCATGTGTGCAAGGCCCAAGGTTCAATTCTCCAGTACCACACAAAGATTAGTCAGGTGTGGTACCACATGAGTGTAATCTCAGCAATAAGGAAGCTGAGGCAGGAGAATTTCCATGACTTCAAGGCTAACCTTGGCTACACAGTGAATTCAGGACCAGCCTGGACTACAAAGCATTACCTTGTCTCAAAAAAATTAGAAATTATTGATATGCATAAAGAAGAACAGTCATCTGTAAACTTATATCCAAATGTAATCATTCTGATTATTTTTGATGACTTTCCAATAGATATATACTTATTTTCTTTCATATGTATTTGTATTTATAGTTGAATGGTTTATATGCCTAACATTTTATACTGATCTATCACTGCCTTTCCTCTATGTCATTGGTTTTCTTAAAAAAGTATATTTTATTTCAGTAGTGAATACATCTTTAAAATCATGTACTTTATAAAATAACATAGTAAGGCAGAAATGTTACTTTTTTCTACTATCATATTTCATGAAATAATTTATCCAACTCTTCCCACCCTCCTTTCCCATTAGAGTCTTTGTCTGCCTCAAATCCAGTTTTGGGGTCGCCTCACACAGTTTCCTAGAATACATTACTTTCCCTTCTGTCTAAATGATTTCAGTTACAACACTTTTATGAAATATACTTAATGTTATTGGAAATTTTATTTTCAACCACAAGTCAAATAGTTAGTTCTACCTAAACCAATTTAGTTCTTTTAAACACACTGCTAAATCATAGAAGGTAGATTTTTCATGAGTCATGTAATCTTTTTGTGTGTACATGTGTGTTGCTCTTTGGAACTGCAAGAGTTAACCATCAGGACAGCGCAAAAAAAATGCTGCTTCTGACAATAGCTTAAGAACAATGCACTGGCCATGTCATGTGTATGCATGTATAATTTACACCCCAGAACACCAGGACATTAGAAGAGTGCTCTGCATTCCCCTCATAGCTACACCTGCTCACCTCCTGAGTAGAGTGTTGACAATCAATGAAAAGTTCATTGTCTTCAATCCTGCCATGTGCTTTGCCCTTGTACTCAATCACTCAGCTCATGACCTTGCACTCCGCCCAAAATCCAAAGCAATCATGATCAACTGCTTAACCGGACTCCCTCTTTGCTGTACACCCCTTTCTACTCCCAATAAATTTTGAGAGTCTGGTCAGCACAGCCTCTTGGCCACTCCTTTCTTTAGGGAGCAAGTCTTGGCATGGGTCCCTTCAGCCTCTCACAACTCAGAAGACAGGCTGGGAGAAGTCCTTCTATCTCTGGTCATTTGTGATGCATGATAGTGCTGTAGATCAAACCCAGGGTTCTGCACGTGCTAGGGGAGTGCTACACCGCCAAGCAACATCCCCGGCCCTGCTTTTGGTTTCTGAGACAGTGGCTCACTATGTAGCTCAGACTGGGCTTGAGTTTGCAATCCTGCTTCAGCCTCTAGTTGAGCGCCACTACACTCAAGTGTGCCATGTAACTTTATAACATAACCATTTGTGATTTTGTTTCTTTAAAATGTTGTATTTTAAGTAAGCATTATTTGGTTACGGAACAAGATTCAAAAAGAAAGGTGATTTTTCACTGATACATAGTTTTCCTTCTTAGACTGTATTTAATCTACCCCCGGATAATGGATATTTAGGTTGTTTTTCATTTTCTCATGAGTTTATTTTTGAGTGCCTTGCAGAGGAACTGAGAGAGAAAAAAATCAAGATCCACTTTAAGACACAAGTGCTATTTTGGACTATTCTTAGCTGTATCTTTCCTATCTCCCAGAATGGTTACCGAGTTCTCTCAGTGATTTAAGAATAGCATCACTCCCCTTTAGAACTGATGCTGTTTGACTTAGTGCAGCCTTAGGCCTTGGGAATTGCGGGGTTCAGGGGACAGAGAGCCCATCTTAAACCAGCTGTTGTTTGACCCTCACTGAGATCCAGATGTGTACAAGTTGCCAGAGGCAGGAATACAACTCAAAGAGTACACTTTCAAATGGGTAAGAAGTTTGTCCTGCAAAAACCTGAATCAGCCTGTACTTCCCAAAGTTTCTGCATGCCAGCCAGCCCCTTCCTTTGACAGTTCCTCATAAGTCAAGGAGGAAGACCTCCAAAGAGTCAGCAAATGAAAATAAGTCAGGGCTGAAAAAGCAAAAGGAACCGAACCATTGCCAAGACAATACTGTGATCTTCAGCATTAGAGTAAACCAAAAGGCAAACATACCCTGTCCTGGATGAGGAGCACTGGAGACTGAGGGGGATGCAACAGACAGCAGTTATGGCTTAAATCTGAAATGTCCCCTGAGGCCTCACATATCTGGAGAGTGACTGAAAAAAGGGCGAGTCAGTGGATTGACTCATTGATGGTATTTTTCTTTTTTTGAGACAGGGTCTCACTCTAGTTCAAGCTGTTCCTGAGCTCCTTGTGTAGCCTAAGCTGGCCTTGACTCACAACAATCTCCCTGCTGCCTGAGCCTCCTGAGTGCTGAGATCACAGGTATGTGCCACTACACCAAGCCCATGTGATGCTGGGAAATCAACTCAGAGCCTGTGCTTGCTAATCAGGCACTGTAAGCACTCTGCTATTCCTCCAGCCCTTCATTAATGATTTCATGTGCTCTTAGGTGGTGGACTCTGGTTAGAGGGATGGGCCACTGGGGAAGAGTGACCTGGAAGGGTACCACTCCCCTGCTGTCTGCTCCCTTCAGCCTCTCTGCTTGCTGGCTGCCATAGAATGAATAGTCTCTTCCACCATGCCCTCCCACAACTGCTCTTTCTACATCGAAGCCAGCTGCCTATGAATGAACTCAGACCTCTGAAAATGCGAACTAATTTAAACCTCTCCTTTGTGAAGTTGTGCGTGTCAAGTATTGTGTCCAGTGACAAGGAAGTGATGAAGATAAGCTCAAGCCAAGGATTTGTTGAGGAAGCTGGTGTCTGCCCAGGGGTGTGCCGGTATTGTTTAAGAAAAGGGTCTCAAGTGGATATGGAGGCAAGACTAATTGGTACTGCTTGACAATTTCCCTGGTGTAAGTACTCGCACTGTGTCCACTTTCAGACTATCGGTACATTCTCACTGTATGCAGCGCTGTTAAGACATGTGTCACAGAAGGCCAGGATATAGTATCACTACACTACACAGATTCAATACATATGAACAACTTCAAGAGTCTAGCTAACAGGAAAATGGAGTTAAATAATTAGGTTTTCTAAGTACCTATTACTTCATAACATAATGTATTTATTGTATGTACATACACTTTAATTTTTAATATTGGGTATTCAATTTTTGGCTTACAAATTCCTGACAATTTAACAATCCAAGCCAGCGCAGGGCCATGCTCATCACCCACCCCATCATCACTAGTGTGCCGTGGTTTCCACTTCACAGGACAGCCTGACGACAAAGTATCTTTCTTTTTTTCTTTCTTTCTTCCTTTTCTTTCTTTCTGTCTGTCTTTCTACAGAGCAATCTTAAGAAGAGTAAAAAGAATCGTGTGAAAGCAAGCATCACTCTCCCAGCACTCTGAGAGGATGAAGCAGGAGGATTTCAAGTCAAACTCAGCCTTAACTATATCATGTCTCAAATAAGACACAGAAAAAAAGATCTGAGGTGGTAACTCAGTACAAAGACTCTAGGTTTAATTCTCAGTACCACAAACACACACACAGAAAAAATCATGTGGAATTTGGTGAAATTTGCAGGCTGTTCCCTCATTTCCCCAGTTCTCTGATGAGCTAACTCTAAACCCTGTCATGATTATATCTACACAGGGACCTCAGGGCCTTTTGCACAGTGCTACATCCCCAGCCCTTTCAGTTTGCATTTTGATGCAGCATCTCACTGATTCATAAAGTTGCCCTAGTGGGGCTGGAACTTGTGATCCTTCTGCCTCAGCAGGAGTATTAGAGTTATAGGTCTGTGCCACCATATCCAGCCCCACTATAAAACCCACAGAATTTGTTCTAACTATGAAAAATACACCAACTATGCAAATAAAACCAAGTATTATGATGATGATGACAGAATGAGAATTTGACAACTGCCCAGCCTGTCAAAATGAAACCCCCACCTTGACTTGAAGCTTTCTGGGCCTTCTCACATCCTCCCCTTCCTCAGATGTAACACGTGCCCTGATTTGATGTGTACACTTCCACACTGTTTTCATACAGAGTACACATATCCATTAGTGTGTGTTATCTACATAGATATGGTTGACCTGTATCTGAGGACTCTAATCCATTGATTCAAACAACTGCTGACTAAAAATCTTTTTAAGCTTTGTGTGTATTGAATATGTATGGACTTTGTTCTTGTCATTATTTCCTAAACAATATAGTATAACAACCACTGACATTGGATTTACATCACGTTAACCATCATAAGAAACTCAGGGATGATTTAAAGTATTCAAAAGGAAAGACGTATGAAGGCTAGAACCGAAAACTATACAACATTTGATATGAAGGAGTTGATTCTTCTTAGACACTGAGATTTCAGTGCCCTCAGGGGACCCTTGAACCAACCTCTATGGGCTTCAAGCAGTAACTGAATGTGAATACAGTGTCACTCTGGCCTCTTTCAACAAATGAGAAAACAAAGAACTCAAGAGTCCAACTTGATCAGATAAAATATCTTTTATTAATTTTTTTAAAGTCTGGATTCTAAAGAAAATAGGTCATGCAAAATAGGCTTAAGGGTGAAAACAGCCCCTTTATTTCAAAGATTAGGATAGTATGTATGTATGTATGTATGTATGTATGTATGTATATATGTATGTATTTGCAGCACTGGGCATGGATGGAATCCAGGGCTTTCACACTGAGCTACATCCCAGCCCCCTTTTAATTTGGAGACAAGAGGACTGGAAGAATGGCACAGCAGGTAAAGCACTTGCCTCACAAGCACGAGGCCCTGAGTTCAATTTCCAGCACCATATAAGCCAAGCATGGCGGCGCATGCCTGTAATTTCAGCATTTGGGAGGCTGAGATGGGAGGATTGCCAATGAATCTATGGCCAGTCTGGGCTCCACAGTGAGTTCAGGAGCAGCCTGGGCTACAGAGTGAGACGCTGTCTCAAAAAAAAAAAAAAAAAAAATTGTGAGGTTGCTAAATTGCCCTGGCTGGGGTCAAATTTGCACTCCTCCCACCTCAGCCTTACAGACCCATGTCACCAGGCTCAGCTCCTGAGAATAGTTCAGAGGAACTGAATGGCTGACTGGCTTCCTCAGAACTGAAATAAATGCTAACAAGAAAAGAAGAGCCCTCTTTGGAGCTGATGACCTGTCTTCTCTTTCCCAGTGAATGCCGTAAGTGCAGGCTCTGGTTGTCACTGAGATGCTATCTTCCGGCTTTACGTGGTCATTCTCTATAAATGTCAGTGTGAAGACATCTCATTCTTTACTAACAGTAAGTCCTGTCCAGGAGGTAAGACTTTACACAGTCTTTCTACTGTATTCATTTTACAAAATGACAAATATTGACAAACATCGAGGCTGGAAAATGTTATTTACGAAGGTTGCTGCAAGCTAAAAATCACAAGATGGAGATTTGTGATTCTTTATTGAATTTGATTATAAAAGTTTTTATCGAGCACTGTCAAACTCATGAGCTGGGGAAAGACTTCAGATTTATAACTTAGTCCTAAATGGGCAACTGTGGATATAAAATCTTGGAATTTAATATCAGCTTTGAAAATGTTAAATTGAGAGTTCGAGCAGTTTTCACTTTATGAACTGGCGCATTGTAGAAGGAAAGGGCTGTATTGATTTCTGACAGAAGACGCTGTCTCTAAAATGGATCTGAGCCTTTTCATATCCCATTTCATTCTAAAGCCACATTTTCAGCGATGTCCTCTTCATTTCCATTTAGTGCTTGTGACTTAATCGGAGAAGAAAGCAAACAGCTTTACAGAGAAGGACCTCGCCCTGAGAGCCTGCTGAGGTCACTGCACGGGTGGAGGACAGAACTAAAGAAAACTGCTAAATGGCAAGAAGTTCCATGGTGAGATTTCCCCCCTGAAGTGTTCCCGTTCAAAGCATACTCAGAGCCCTTCTCTTGGGTCCCTTTTGCAATAAGTGCCCGCAGGAAGCATGGCATTCCTGGTACCACTGCTTACTTATTTCATCAACTGGCCTGCCTGGAGAGACTTCACTATCTCATTATCCTCAGGCCACTCCGGGGATGCAGAGCTCTCAATTCAGAGGTCTCCGGAGGAAAAGCAACCAGCCCTGGCCTACTGAGCAGTGAAGGACACGGTCCTGGACATGCTCAGCCACGCAGAAGTGCCCTTGGCATTCTTTCTCTGTGTCATGGGACAGGTGACCACAAGAGCTTTTTTACTTAGATTCTGGTCCATTAGTGTCTGTTCAGACTTCAAATTGGTTGACAAAAAAAAAGCCATCCCCACCACATCTGGTTTTCGAAAGACTCTCTACCCCCAAATATCTTTCATGTTATTTCCTAGGCCAACTGTTACAAATAATCACAAATAAAGCAATATAAATTTATTATCTTATAGCTCTGGAGGTCACAGGCCCAAATGAGTCTTATAGGACTAAAATCATAAGCCATGTTCCTGCTGGAGACCCTAGGATGGAACTGTTTCCTTGCCTTTTCTAGCTTCTAGAAACCTCCTGTGTTTTTTTGGTACTACCATAGTGCCATGCTGGTGTCTCATGATGTTGAAGAATGACCTCACAGACAAAAAATGTAAGTTGCAAAGTGGGCAGTTTATTTGAAAAGACAAAATGAGGGGTATAAGCTTCAGCTAAGTGGAGGGGGTCCTGAAGTGGGTTACTGAGGAGGCTTCTTGTCTAAGGGTTTTTATGGGTCTCTGAGAGGAATTTAGCCTGCCAGGTAGGTTTTTCTGACTCTTTCCCTTTCCAACCAAATCTCTCCATTCTGCTAATTACAAGCATTGGTCTACTGTGTACACGATCATGATCTATCCCCCCAAGGGCTTTTGACCTGTCGCAGGAGTGGTCATGCTCTATGCAGGTACAGCTGAAGCACCTGCAGACATTCCAGCAAGAATTCTGTTAATTTTTCTAAAATATATGGGCCTGGTAGAGCTCCCTTATTCCTTCTCTGTTACTACCCTTTTCTTCTCTCTCTCTCTCTCTCTCTCTCTCTCTCTCTCTCTCTCTCTCTCTCTATCTCTCTTTCTCTCTCTCTCTTTTGAGACAAGTTCTCACTACATACCCCAAGCTGGCCTAGAAATCATGGCAGTCCTGACTCTGCCTCTCAAGTGCTGGGACTATAGGTGTACACCACCATGCCCGGCTTATGTGGTGCTGGGGAATCCATCTCAGGGCCTTCAGTTTGCCAGGTAAGCATTTTAACACCTGAGCTATTCTTCCAGCCCCTCAGTACCTATTTTTTATCTTGACTATAGAACTACCCCTTTGTTCTATGGGCCCCAGTCCCTCTCTGCCTACTTAGACTCTCTACCTGCTGTCTCATTTCCCCATCTAAAGAAGTATTGCCCTTAGAAGAAAAGGCGTTATGAGCACCCTGGCTGCTTCCTGCTAATGGAGGGCAACAGTCAAGACTACAGCCAGGGGTGCCCTTCCACAAGACTGTCTAGGAATCCATAAAAGAAAGTGGAGGTACGTTAATCATTAGTTTCTTCTGCATCACCATCTGGACTTCAGTAGCCTCCAGGCAGGAAGACACAATTATTACCATTAGGTTAAAAATACCTGGAGATTTCCGGGCTGGGTAGGACGACTTCTCAATGGCTCCTTACAGGTTCATCCCAAAAGTCAAGACACAGTTAAATACTTTCTATCTGTTCAACTTAGCATGGATAGGGAGGGGAGCTCCCGGAATTGAAAGGAGGCCACAGGAACATTAGAAACCCCACAGATGCATCAGGGGCTGAAGAAAATGCCAGCCTGGGAAGCCACACTAGGCCTCCTGGAAAGGGCTAGGAGCCACTAGCAGCTGCAGACCAAGATAAGGCTGGAGCCACAAGACATGGGAATTAACAGCAGCCAGCAGTCCCAGCCTCCAGAAACAAGCCCACAAACAGTACAAACTGCAAATGCACTGCAAGCTTTCCCTTGGAAAGGCCTCTCCACAGCTCAGCAGACCAGCTTGAGAGTAGTTCTCAACAGCCACACTAGGAAACAATCGCCAGGGTCTATGTTGAAAAAAGCCAGAGTCTGAATTGTTTAGGGTAAAAGAAGCCACAGACAGGCAGGCATGTATCAGGGAATTTGCAGACACTCTTAGTCAGTGCCTAGGAAGGAACTAGACTAAGAAACAGTTTCAGAGAGATGAGAAAGGCCACTGCCCTCCTGAATGGTTTAGGTGGTAATGAAAGCAGGTCACAGAGGCAGAGAGCCCCACACTTCGGGGAGGAAAGCCAAGACATAAGGGAAAGCTTTGCTGAGGGAGCTGGTGTAAACAAGACACCTTGAAGGCCATAGGACTGCTAGGTTCCCCACCTCACTGCCTACTCCAAGCACAGAACTCAATGGACTTTCAGCTCCCCGACCCCATGCCCGCATTCAGGTTCAAAGAAACCTCATGGCCAGGCCATTAAAGTGAAGTTCCTCTGCAACAGAATCATGGGAAGACAAAGAAATAGGACACATGAAGAAATGCCGGACTCCCCAGAATCCAACGTCATGGACCCCGAAATACTGAAACTCATAGGAAAGGAACTCGAAAACCAAATAGAACGGATTGTTTATGGTACAATTCAAACGAGACATTCTTGAAAAATGTAAATAATGAGCAGTGATCTTAAAGAAAAAGTTAACTGAGTTTATAGAAGACACAAATAAAAAGATGGCTGAGGTAAATAAGGCAATGCAACATATGAAGGAACATTTTGGTAAAGAAGTAGAAAATCTGAAAAGAAATCTAGCTGAATTTTATGATATGAAAAATTCATTTGAGGGGCTGGAGGAATATACTGCTAGGTGGTTAATGCACTTGCCTAGCAAGCTCAAGGCCCTTGACTTAATTCCCCAGTACCACATAAACCAGGCACGGTGGCACATGCCTGTAATCCTAGCACTCAGGATGTTCCATGTGCTAGGATTACACCATGTGTTCAAAGCCAGCCTGGGCTACATAGTGAGATCAGGACTAGCATGGACTTCAGAGTAAGACCTGGGCTACCTAGTGAAATCAGGACCCACGTGGACTGCAGAGTAAGACCCTGCCTCAAAAATAAAAATTTTTTTTCATTTGAAAGCAGAGGAAATCAGCTTGAATATTGCAATGACACAATTTCAAATCTTGAAGACAAGACTGAGAAAATTAACGCCATCATCAGGCATGAAGGCTGGAAAAACAACACAGCTGTTTAAGTGCTTGCTTAGCAAGCACAAGGGTCTGAGTTTGATTCTCCACCGCCACATAAAGCTGGATGCGGTGGTGTACAACTGTGATTCCAGCACTTGTGAGGCTGAGGCAGAAGAATTACTGTGAATCCAAGGCCAGCCTGGGTTAGATAGTGGGTTCAGGACCAGCCTGGGTTAGATAGTGAGTTCAGGACCAGCCTGGGCTACACAGCCAGAGCCTGTCTCAGAAATAAAATCAGGCATGACCCCAAAAGAAGAAGTGAGCAAGGTAGCTGGATACAACAGCTGTTGGATGACTCAAAGAGAACAAACCTCAGAATCATGGGTGTGGGAGAAAGAGAAGATAATAGCACAAAAAAGTAAAAATTTGTTATTCACTGAAATTATGGCAGAAAATATCCTGTATCTAGAAAAAGAAATTAATATTCAGGTACAAGAAGCTTGTAGAACACCAAATGACCTTGACCAAAAAAGAACCTCACCATGACATATCATAATCAAGACCTTTGAAATTCAGCAGTAAGAGAAAAACAGAGATTATTCTACCAAGACAGGCCCCTCCAAATTACTGCAGATTTCTCAATGCCTATCTTAAAGATCATGAGAGGCTGGAACAAAAAATCTTTCAAGCTCTAAAATAAAGCAAGTGTCAACCCAGGTTGTTGTATTCAGTAGAACTATTCCTGAAAATTGAGGCAGAAGTAGAAGTTTTTCATGACCAAGAAACCCTAAAGAAATCTGTGGTCACTACACTCCGTCTGCTTTAAGGGTAGTATATTTATGTGATATAAATCTTAGTTCACTTAATGTAGCAATTCAATATAGACTTAAGCTTGTTTAATGTAGCGATTCACTCATTTGGTCTTGGATATAAGTTTATCCTAAGAAAAATGATTGATGCAATGACAACCTGAAT